>JASDQU010790123.1:288561-306719 GCA_032191745.1 Picea mariana | reverse complement strand
AATTTTTTTGGAGAAGATGTTCTTGTGGATTCGTTGCTACTTCATGGATATTCATTGCTAGGGTTTTGATGGATGAAAGATTTCTTAAGTAAGTAGGCTCTTGTTATCTTGTGGTTTTGTTTATGAATGAATATAAGTGTAATGTTGCTTCTCTAGTGTTGGTTGTGCATTCTCTTGGATATTTTTTTGAACAAGCCCTTCTTATTAAAACTCTTTGAAGGTTACTAATGAAGAACCTTCCCTTAAATTATCTTTGAAGACCCAGTGATAGTACTAGGAGGATCTTCTAGGGTTAATAGTGAACAACCCTAGATATCACCTTAGATCCACTCACGTCTTTTCAAAGGAGTCCTTAATTGATCCCATATGCCCAAAAATATAGTAGGCACTAATCATTTTCCCAATAGTCAGTCACTAAATTCCGAATTTTACTTTCTTTTCATTGTTTTAGGGTTAGATCGGGGTTTTATAACAACAAATGTTCATTTTCAGCCATAAAAGACTAGGACATTTTGACTTTCATGCATATTATTGACTTAAATATCATCTTTAAACCCTAAATTGCATTGTGGATTTGTATTTTCAGCCTTCTAAGGCTGGACGTCTAGGTTTTTAAGGTTATTACATGCATTTTTAATTTCAGATTTTGATGATTAATAAGACCCTAGTTTAATTCACTATTTATCCCTCTTTCTTCATTGATTTATTACTTGTTCAAGGGCTAGTTTTATTGATGCTTTAATAACTTGTATTTCTATTGTAATTCAATATCTTTCATTCAAGTTTTACAACAACCTTTAGTTTTTCTACTTTTGTAGTGTTTGGGGATCATCTTGAGCCTAAAGTTGATTTTGGAAAACCTTCTAAATTGACCTAGATCATCATCTTTTCAAATATGGAAATCACACTATCTTACCACCTTATCCTTACCTTGTTTATATTATTTTATTGGTGGTAGATAGAGTAGCTACCCAAGAGGCCTTAGACTTGATTGTATCTTGCCTAGGATTTCTTGGAGGCTACTAGAGAAGCCTCCCTTGTGTTGTATTTACTTCCTCACTAAAGAAAGGGAAGTTGTTGCCTAGGTGGCAATGGTGACATCTTCTGATGTTCCACTAGTCTTAGTGCCTTGTGAAGGCTTTGCAGTAAGGTTCTAGATTGTGTGGTAACACTTCCCATGAGCCATTGCTCCTTCCTATGTAGCCAATGAATTAGAATCAACCTAGGCGCAACCATTGAAGCACAACCAACTATAATGGACATATGCCCCACTTGACCATACCAGCGAAAACATACACAACGTCCAATTTTCCCATGGGCTGAGCTATAGGGTGGTGACTATCCATATCAGGAATCTTCCCACTAATCCATATGCAGAACAACCCGAATCCAGGAGAATGCGATGTGCAAAATTTAAATATTATCACACATGACGCACTTCTTTACATAACAAGCCACATCATGATCTTTTATCTATGCACCCTCAAAACACAAATAGGTGGTCTCACGTCCAATGAAAAGGTATTGACCAACAAATATCAATTATATCGCCTTGCTCCATTGCTTGGGCATATGCATATTTTACTACCAATACTTTTGATGAACTTTCTCTACTAGAGTTGGTAGTCAAAGTTGCAAAACAATTTAGCCTTCAATTCAATAAGTGTCATGTTTTTATTGAAAACCTACAACACCGAGCTTAGTGTATTCATCATGACAACAAAAATAAAGACGAGCAGTAGAGACTCGAGCCACGAGACACCTCTTTATGACATTCTTCACAATGAGTGTTTGGTTTACATCTATGCTTCCATTGACCGCAAAGATAAACTCAACCATAAAAAGGAAAGGCACATCCAGGAGTACAAATGCACAGTTGTAGATCCATTAACACACCCGTAAGTGGATACACTTACTGTTGCTATCGCCTGTATCTGATCAACAGAGAGGAGGTTAAATGTAGTGAAACAAGAGGTTAAATGATTTCATGGTAGGATCGAATCCGATAGTACATTATTGATCGGGTGATGTGGAGAGAAATCTGTGAATGACATCCTTTTTGGATCAAACAGTGGACGTATTTGATGCAGTTATTGAGCAGACGGAGGTCTTCGTGATTTCGGAGAGACGATTACAAAATGCAGAGTGCGGGGTGTTTTCCAGAGTCGAATTTGGTGCATATGAAGTAAAATTAAGGATTTTATGTTTTGTGGCAATTCATTGATGATATTCTATACATTCTGACTGATAAGCTCGTGGATCAGAGCGGAAGATTCAGAGTCTTATGTAATTTTTTTAGGTTCTCATCAATTCAAGCACATATGCAAGTTCTCAATTCGCCCAAACCACAAGACAAATGGAATTATTCTATTAGCCCTCGACACACGACAAAAAAAGGACCGTTCCCYTAAAAAAACATTGTCCTTTGCATAAATATTTAGACCAAAGGCAGTGTACACAATTAGAATATTTTGTCAGCAGCATAAATATTTAGACCAAAGGCATTGTACACAAACAAATAAAGTATTTAATGATAAGTGTAACTTCCCAATATACCTAAAAGTTATTATGTAACTTTTGCCTTCTTCACATATAATGACAATTTATATCATATGAACCATGAATTATCTTCTAGACACACTTAAGTTAATTGTTGGGTAATTTAAACAAAGCATGTATAATGCACATTGATATTTTTTTTTATATATGTTAATTAATGTGAATTTCCTTTAACTCAAAAGTCTTTAGTAAACACATTTTCATGTCTTAGAGTATATTTGTGAAAATTCCAGGTCCTATCAGCTTGCCTTCTTGGTCTGTCTTTGACCAAGCAAAGGCTCTAAGTTTTCACTGTCTTGTTTTAGTTTTCTGTTGTTTTATAACAGCCAATAGTCCATGTTCTTTTGAGTTGATTGTTATGGTTATATTTTCTATTTGGGTGCTCTAGCATGTTGTTTTTGCCATAGGAAATTAGTACATGCAACTCAAATAAATATAACACACCTAATACATCGTTTAACTGTTGATAATGAATAGATCTAAGAACTAATAGCATGCATTTGTAGACACAGTATTTTTGGTCAACATGACCCTGGACAAAACCCCCCCGGAGAAAACCAGTTTGAGATCTAAATGTATATATGAGGAAAAACAAGTATGGGTTACAGTAAACACAATAAATGATGTAACCTGATACAATAGCAACTCCAACTGAGTTGATACACAAGCTCCCTCAAGCAGATGCGCCCCTGGATGGTGCGCCCCTCATGCAAACTGCCAGAATCACTGTAACTGCTCCAGAAATCATCTGTGATGTCAGAACTGAAAACCCCTCCACAGGAATGAAGCTCCAGCTGATGTCCTCACTCTGCAACTGACCTCACTAGAATCTGATGGCTAGAAATCCTACCAGGAAGGAATAAGTCTGCCAAACTCATGCGCCCTCCTCAACTGTAGAATAACTCCAGTAAAATAATGAAGTTAGCTGTTCCAAGCCTCCCACAGGGAAAGCTAGCGGCCTCCTCCAAGCTCCCTCATGCAACTGACCTCATCTCCATAGCTTGAGTTCTCCTCCTCTCATGAGCAAAACTCTCCATGAACAAGTGCGCCCTCCTTAGACCCTTTGCACCCTCTTTGTGCAAGAATAGGAAACCTAAGAATTAATGGTTGAGATCAATCCAAATGAATGGATGAGATCTCACCAATCAACTCTAAATCATAACCCACTTTTGGGTTAAGTTTTCTAAGTCCACTTATGTCTTCAAAATCACCCCAAAGTGATTTAATACTCACTTTATAAAAAAGTGACCAAATTTCACTTTAACCAAAGTCAAAGTGAAAATAGACAAAAGTACTAGGTACAAAGTGTCATGTCCTTCCCTCATGTGCTAAGGAGGACAAAAGCACATGGGGAACACCTCCCAAGATACAAATCTCAACAATATTATTACTCAAACTGTAATCAAGTGAGAAATAAACCTTCTTTAATACTTTAATAGATGACAAAGAGACTTGATTCAATTGACAAAGAGACCTTCAACCTGTGTTTTTTTTTTTTTAATATGGAAGTGAATTGTCTTCAACCAAACTCTCTTTAATATATGGAAGTGAATTGTATTCAACCAAATTAATATATGGAAGTGGTGAATTATCTTCGACCAAACTTTATTCAATATATGGATGTAAATTTTCTTCAATATATGGATTTAAATTATCTTTAATATGTGAAAGTTAATTGTAAATTTTTGGACATAAAATATTCTAGTTTATTGGTTTATTACAAATAACATCCAATCCAATTTAATATGGAAATTTTGTTAGATGAGATTTACACAATGTTTATAATTAAATGTTGATTAATGTTTATGTTATACCAATTTTTCATGTTTTGGTAATATGTTATCATTCACGTTTAATTCAATTGATAAATATTTTTTCTTCAAAGTAAATTGTTATATGAAAGTGAATTGAAAATGAATTAGAAATTATACAAATAGTATCCAATTTAACATACAAAGTGAATTCTTTTGGATATATGAAAGTGAATTAGAAATTTGTGGACTTAAGATAATTTAAAAGATATGTTTAATGTTTGTTCCCTAATACAAACAATATCCAATTTTACACAATGTTTATAATTAAATATTGTTACATTTTTATATTTTTATATCAATTTTTCATGTTCTAGRAATATGTTATTACTCAAGTTACATTTAATTCACAAACAAATCTTCTCCACCATAAACATATGGAAGTGGATTGAAATGAAGATTTTTGGAAATAAGATGTTTATATTTAAAATTTGTTGACCTAATATAAATAKTATCTAATTTTACACAATGTTTACAATTAAATACTATTAACATTTATATATTTATATCAAATTTTCATGTTATGRGAATATGTTAGAACTCAAGTCACATTACAAACAAATCTTCTTCAACATATGTACATTCAATTGACAAACAAATCTTCTTCAACATATGTACCTGACTTGTTTTCAATATATAAAGTGAATTGGAAATAAACTTAATACAAATAATATTCAATTTAACATGAAAAGTGAATTGTMTATAAAGTGAATTGKAWATAAAYTKRATACAAATAATATTCAATTTAACATGAAAAGTGAATTGTCTTTGTATATAAAATATTTTAAAAGACATGTTTAACCTCACACAAATAGTATCCAATTTAACATGGAAAATTTTCTAGTTGGGAATATTTATCACTCTTAAGGCATCTTTGCTCTATTTAGTGTTCATAAAATGTTTGTAATTAATTGTTTATTCAATATCCACACAATATTTGTCACTAAATGTTATTAGCATTTATATTTTGTTAAGTATTTATATTGTGATACTAATATATTTATAGTTGTTGAACATTCAACATAATATATCAACTTTAATATTATTAATGACAACTACATATCAAAATGTACTTAATATTGTTGATTCTTTATTATAAAAAACAATTTTTATCAACTTGAACAATTTAATACATCCTATTACAACAATGATTCATTCATGTATAATATTGGTGGTTTGTTACATATATATGTATAATTTGAGTGGGTCTAATAGTTATGAATATGAGTTTTCTTTGTGAAGGGAACAAGTTTGAATTCAAAGAGGGATAAAGTATATAAACCTTCACAAGTGGTCTCATATATTAATACTTGTCATGTGACTACATATCTCATGTCTTTTATTAACACCAAATTCACTAATTTGCGACGCTAATATTCTTACCAAAATATAAAAATTTTGCAAGAGACAAAAGTGGGGACTTTGAATATGCCCCAACTTCTATGGTGAATATCATGATAACAACTTTGTGCCCACAACGACTATAGATGAATCTTGGCTTATTTAAAATGCATAGTATAGTGTATTTAATATTGTACTTCCCACATGTAGCAAAAGAGCAGTTTCAATTTTTTCTATGGTGAATATCATGATAACAACTATGTTCCCTCAATGGCTATGAATGAATCTTGGCTTATTTAAAATGCACGGTATAGTGTATTAATTTAATTGTACTTCCCACATGCAATAGAAGAGTGGTTTGAATTTTTTCTAAGAGCTTGACTTGCTCTCTGCCACTGTAAATGTGCTCAATGACAACTCACTTTTCCTCTTACATGTTTCTTAATTATTTCAACACCATTGAATATATCTTTGGAAGTGGCCAGGTTCATGTGTTCTAGGCATTTTTCCACTTGCTTCTTTAGAGTTCAACTACCACATCTTATTGCAAACGATTTTGTTGAAATTGTTTCGCTTGCGATGTTGGGCCACCAACCTAGATCTTTTTTTATCAATCTTGTAAAAGTTAAAAAGGCATCCAAATGGAAGTGTGGTGAATGTATATTGAACAAATAGAAATTTGCAAGGATGAGGTGAATGGCCAGTAGCTTCAAAATTTTATTACCACTAACAAAAAGACTTGGCCATGGCCAACGAAAAAGATTACTTTGAAGGGAACTTGATAACTCCTCCATCAAATTATCATCCATAAAATGTATATCGAAATAAATAATTATTTATTAATATGAAAAACGAAACAAAATTATATGTTTAAGTTACAATGGCACATGCATATATACAAGTTGAGGGATCTTGCATAAAAAAGATTCTCTTTTTGATGACAAATCTTATATGAACTAGATAGAAATTTCAAGCATGATCAAAATTTCACTATAATCCAAATTCCATGTACAGTGGAATGATCCCCTAAGATTTTTGCCAATTGGTTGAACCAAAGACTTGAAAAAGTGATTAGAGTTCATCAAAACCCTAACTTCTTGTATCCTCGAACTCCCAAAAGTAAGGGGAATTTTGTTACATGATTAGATAGCTCACAAGTTGGGGTGATAAATCATACCTTTTTGGAAATGGATGACCTATCATTATGAAAACATAAAGGAACATTATGCCCTTTGACTATTATTACATAAGATTTGTTTATAGCGTTATGCCATTTACAAAAATATGTTAGGTATATTACACTCTTCTATTGAAAAATTGATTTTGGGAAAGCATATGACCATGTCAATTGGTCATTTAACAATGATATGCTATCTTGGCTTGAGTTTGGTCAATAATTTGCTTCCATGGTGGAGTCACTTTATCTAATGCTTTGGCATTTGAATCAATTAACGATATGTTGTTAGATAAATAACTTTATGTAAATCCATTAGATAAGGATTCCCTCTTACCTTATATATTTATGTTTTTCTATAGAGGATATTGGATATGTTTTTGATGTTGCTAGGGCTAGGGGTTGGGTTACAAAAATTTATATTCCAAGGGGAAGGGATGTGATCAATAATCACGTTGTAGATGCATTTCTCCTATTCATTGAGCTCTTTCAAGATTCAATTTATGGAACTCTAGAATGTTTGGATGTGTTTTGTATCGCATATAGGGTCGTGGTGAGTGATTCAAAGACCAATTTCTTGCTAATTGATGTTGAAGACAAACCTCATTTGGCTATATGGATCATGGAAATACATGAGAGGTGGCAAAAATATCCACTACTTGGGAGTTCCATTTGGGGTGAATTCTTGTTCTTTAACTATGTAGAAGTGTTGTTTGTAAACAATTCGATGCAAAATCTAGAGGTGGATGTTCAGGGATCTCCCTCTAGTTAGAAAAATTACAATTCTTAGTAAAATTATTTAGGCTCTTGATGTTTATTATGTCTCCTTTTGGTTTCCTTCCTTTGAATCTCATTTCATTGATTGGAAAAGATATTATGAGGTTTCCTATGGTTGAAGTTTGGAGGTGTATGATTGATTTCATTAGTTCTTTGGAATATTTTCACTCTATCCAAACAAAAGGTGGACTAGGACCTGTCATCTCCCAGACCTACAATCAAAGATATTCAAGTCCTTGAATGAAGTGATTTACAAGACAACACCATGGAATACTTGACAAATACATGGGCATTATTATGGATGCATATACTTTCCCTTGCACTTCCCTTATGGCTTGTTTGACCACGTCTGACCATGGGTGTGTGACGTCTAGAGGAAAGCATGTCACTAAGTACACTTGTTTGTTTGTACTCCTAAAGAAAATCATCATGGTGGGATTATTTCTCATTATATATTCTTGTTATACCATGGTTAGATTATGTGCACTATATTTGTAGTTAACATCATCATATTTTGTGTGGAGGCTTGCATCTAGCAAATGAGGTGTTTGAGGGTCTTTCATATCATTGCTTACACATTTGATGGACCCTTGGCATATTTATGGAGATCGACACCCATTAAATAAGGGTTTCCCTAAGTATTATTGGTTAATTATTTCTCAATTGGATGTGGTGATTTAATTATGGTCATAATCACTATGGTTCATGCTTATTATCATGGATTATTTCTCTTTAGCACATATTTTTATGGTGATCCAGCATATATCTCCTGATGGTGCAAATGCCTTGGAGGATAGTGGCTATCTGACAGTGAGGTAGCATCCTTAGGTTGGTTCGTTTCTGAAGGGAGTAGAGTGCTCCCCTTAGTTGGCATCTCTAACACATATTTGGAAGGTGTTGAGACCTTTTGCATAGTTTTTGAGGTTGTTCCACATGTGCACCTATGGTTTTGGTCGCTTGGTTATGGTATATGCACATAATTTCATAAGGTTACCCATGGTTTTGGATTAAATTATTCTTATTTTGCATTCACCATCTCCTAGGTTGCGTCGTTTCTATTATTTATTGGAGGATATGTGTTGGTGCATGTGCTTCTAACCACTTTGGCACATTTCCCTAGGGCATACTCTATTTGGTATTTATTATATTACTGTTGAGGGGAGGTCACAACCAGAATGCACATCTCCCTAGGGTACACCTCTCTCTTGGATTATTTTATATTATTTGGAGGTGGTTGCATGTTGACTTGTCCACTCTCCCAGTAGAGCACTCCCTTATGTGGACGTATTTCACATAATCCCATGGATTACAATTCAAGGAATGCTTGTTGAGCCTTGTAGATAGTTCCCTAACCACTTATTCTATCATTGGTATCTTTAGTATTGGTATATGTGCATGTAACTACCTTGATTCATTCTTCTAGGGTGCACCTCTCATGGAATTAGTTTGGCACATATGTTGAGGACATTTAACCACTTTTGCACATGGATTGATGCCATGAGTTAGTTGGTTGACTCCTTTCTCCTTGAATCTATCCTTTTGCAAATCTTTTCACATATGATAATGGAACATCTACTCGCGTTGCTTTTATTGCATATATTTTTCACACTTGATGAGTGATGGCACATCCATTTTTTATGAGATCTAGGAGGCTTCAAATCCTAGATCTAGGAGGCCATATGCTATTTTGAGGAGGTTTTACTTGGCCACCTTATTGAGGGTCCACACATGCTATTTTGAGGTGTTTGTTGCACATATATTGAAGATTATTGAAGACATATTCTCGTTATTATATTATTATTTGACTTGTCTCATGGAGTTGGTTATGAGAGAGCACTATTGTATTGTTTTCCTTGGAGAAATTAGTGGATCTAAGAAAATAAATAATTTTTCTATTGCAAGGAGATGGAGCTTGAAAATCTATTTAAAGATTATCTCTCTCCATTTGTAGGGATAGTTGGATTTTGGGGAAATCCCCCTTGGATATTAGTTGAATATCTTGAAGACAAGGAATGTGAATATTTTCTTTTGTGGCATATGTTGTTTTGGGACCAATATTGCCGAAGACTAATGTTGGAAATTACTTGCATCTAATGTGTTATCAAAAGGTCCTAGTTTAATTTCAATGGATTCAACACCTTTGAAGAGTCCAATCTATCATGCTCCAACATACAATATGGTGCAAATTGATTATCCCATAGGCCATCATTCAAGCTAAGTTTGGTGCTTATCCTCTACAGTTCTAGATAATTCTCAAGCTTGTCTTTTTGCTTCATAGGATCTGCACCTTAGGGGACTCAACGACTAGACAAGAGAGATACACTTATTTGGATTTTTTCTCTTTAGAGGGGATATCCTCCCCAGGCCTCTTTGCACGTATGCAGTGTTAGTTTTTGGAGGCTTCTCCACTCCTCCAATCCATTGACATTTCTATTGATCACCTCCCTCCCTTCATGTACAACCCTGCATCACCTCCTTTTCCAGCAAGGGGACATTAATAGGAAAACTAGGAATGACATATACCAATTGTACATTCAACTCACTTGGTGCTCCATCTCCCACCCTCTCCCCCCGCCAAAAAAAAAAATATCCCTTCACACTCTTGCTCTAAGATGGCCTTCTCTTACAAGCATTTTCATAGCTACGAGATAGTCTAATTATCTATCCCTACTACATTTGGCATCACTAGTTACATCAATTTAGGATTTTGCTTAGTTGATTGAGGGTTTATTCCCACCACTTAGGGGTTGAGTCAGATCACCACATTCTATGAATGGAGGGGATATGTCAATTGTACCATCTTTAGAAGATTGTGATGGAGGAACTCTTTGGCTTTATATGGCCACTAGATGTCCTATATATTTTGAGATCCAAGAGAGACATCATTGCTTATTTTATGAGTTAGGAGGGTTTCTTATCACCTTCTCTTGCTATTCCAATAAGATATGTCTAGCTTTATACATATAGAAGGTGATCACTCATAAGAGGGAGAACTTGGGGGGACTTTCCAAACCCTACACCACTAGGCTCACCACCTCCTTTTTCTAGCCTATCTCGGTGATTGGAGTTGTTAAGCACAATGCAATTTTCCCAACCATGGGTGTGGATGACATCAATTTTGTTATACAACCTCATGCTTGACTTGTAGATGGCTCACCTCTACGAGGTCACAGGTCATACACAATCCTTGAAAGTTACTACACCCCAAACTAGGTTATGTATCCAAGTGCACATTACTACATTTTCTCTTCAACCTCAAATATTAGAAGAGTTTCAATGAACTGCTCTTAGGCTCTTCCCAAGATAACCTAGCGAAAATCTATCAACCTTGGGAACTCCTCAAAGGACATTACCAAGATTTGCATGTCCTCCTTCATAGTGATAGAGGATGACAAAGAAATTTGCATTGCCTCCTTTTCTTCTACTTGTTGAGTATCCTCCCCTTCCATTGTTTATCTTTGTTGTCACCTTTTCTCATGTACTTCTCTTTTCTTGTATTTTCATTTGTATCTTTTCATTTTTTTTACCTTTAAAAATGATGTTGGGTCTCCCACAATTTGATGTTGATTGTCTATATTTTCTAGCCCCTTCAACTTATTCTTTGCTCATGTGTGAATATTAATAAAATTATTTTATCTTATCTAAAGAAAAAAGCTTCTCATAAATGAGTAAAATTAAACATTTACAAAACTTTGAAATTATATGGAAAAAAGTAACAGATATAAAACAACTTAATTAGAAAAGCTTAAGATTGTCATTGTCAAACTCAAACTTTCAATTTTTGCTAATTTTTAATTATCTTAATTTAAACATTTATTTAAACTCAATTTAATGTCTATCTTCTATCATTCTATTCATTTTCTATATATTTGAAATATTTAAAAAAAATAAAACACTTAATCTTTTGAGTATACTTTTCGACATATAAAAAATATATGAATATAAAGCATATATGAATAGATTAATATTCAATAGTGTATAATAATGGAGCAATATTCAATACCTTGGCAATGAAGATACTCCAAAGAAACAACAACCTCTGCTACATAGAATCTGCACAAGGATAAATGTATAATTTTTGTATACATAAAGATAATGAAAAGCAATACAAGGTTGAGTTTCATTTGGATTATATATGGGAACATAAATTCTCCTTGTAAAAAGGAGAATAAAAAAGTACTTCATAATCATTTTCGCTTTTAATCATTTTCGCTTTTCTTTTCCTAAATAACAAGGTAACACTGATAAGAATAAACTGGAAAGAAAAAAACCATTTTATAGATTTTATATCTATACATGATAAGGGAAGTAGTTTAAAGAGCCTACTAAAAAGGTAAAGTTTGCCTTGCCAAAAAGAAGAGGTACATAGGTATTACCTAACAGCATCTTCTCGAAGAACCTTCATAGGTTGTCTGTCTACGAGCATGAAAAGCTCTCCACCAGGGGCAAAATCAGTAATTAAACACACGTGTGTCTTTGTCTGCAAAATGAAATATGGAAAAATGAGAATATAGCTAATCGTGTTTAGGGTAAAATGTTATATACCAATCATCAACTTCAGACATGAAGGAAAATAGTTGTCATCGACAACTCCCTTAGGTGGAATGTGTACATTTATACAAACTTTGTTCTTGGATATCGAATTTAATTGATGGTGGTGATATGGTTTGGAACACAATCTGATGGTTTGTGTTTTGGTAAGACAATAGTCACGCCATCATTAATGTGTCTATAGGGATGATCAAAATTAAAGAAGGTAGTCAAAATACATGCTTGAGTTGACACCAATCAAGCACGTGTTACAAAGAAGACTTCAATGGAGTAGGGATGATCAAAATTAAAGAAGGTGGTCAAAATACATGCTTGAGTTGACACCAATCAAGCACGTGTTACAAAGAAGACTCCAATGGAGTACAACTTGTATATTGAGGATTTAATGATAACTTCAATGTGTGTAAAGTTCCATTAAACAACACCTTCTTGACATAATAGTCAAGACATTGCTTATGAAAAAAATTTCTTCTTTTGATTTGACTTGATTTTTTTTATTTAACTAAATGTTGTAGTATTTTCCTTCATTTCATAGTTTAAATAACAATGCATTATTTATTTAATAATTGTATTTTCCTTCATTTCATAGTTTAAATAACAATGCATTATTTATTTAATAATTGTTTTGGTGAAACATGTTATCAAAGTTTAAGTTTGTATTATAGTTATCTTTTTAGTTTTTTTTTAATCATGGGTATAACTTAAGAGTATAATCAACAACTCACAAGTTAGATATACCAACAACTTGTGACTTAGCAAGAGTCGAGGTGTTTCACTTTGGGGCTATTCTTCTAGCCTTATCACAATTGGCCAATATGTACAAACTCTACCCCCTCAAGTTTTGAACTTGTGACCTCCTAGTTATCCCTTTAGTTAGTGTTAGTGTTCATATTTTGTTCAGGGTTAACAAGATTAGGATAACTTAAATCCTCCAATAACATGGATCCCCTTAAGGCGAGAATTGGATTAAAATAGACTTTTACAGGATAACTAAAATCAACCTAAGTTTAGTAAGAGTGAGAGATGTCATGAAAAGTCTCAAAAATAAAATATTTTATACATTTTACACATTTATAAAACCCAATAATTAAGTTGAAGTTGAAGCTTTAACCGAAGGGATCAAACCATGTCTTATGAATACTTTTATAATAACTAATAATTAAGTTGAAGTTGAAGCTTTAACCGAAGGGATCAAACTATGTTTTAAGAATGGTTTTCAAACTTTAAAAGCTAAGAAAGACTCTAAATAATTCATTTGATACTCTACTAGGTGATGCGTCATGATGTGATTAATTTATTAAAGTCAAGATAGTTTAGATTGATCAAGACACAATGGATTTAAGCATTGTTTTTGTGCACACCCAAAGATTTACTGGTAAAATTGTAGACAAGATGACAAACATGACAAATAGAGAAACTGATAAAAGGAAAAATCTTAGACTTCTTGTGAATAAAATTTTTAAATGAACAATTTGCTTCATAAACTGAATATCCAAAATAAAGAAGATAACATAAAAGAATCCATATGGATTATAATAATGTATTGAAAATGTAATCTAAGAAATAGATGATTGATGATACAATGCCATGTGATGTTGTACTCATAGCATCTATTAGTTGCAATGGTTGATAGGTCATGTCCTTTATGTCCTTTAGTTAGGATATGCCTTTTATATTTATTATTATTATTGTATTATTATTCATTTTATTCATGTTTATTGCATTGCCTATCCCTTCAAAGATGCTTTGTCCTCAAAGCATTATATGGAAAAGACCACATCTTCATTATGGCTTGCAATACTTGTCATAATTACTCATTCTTGAAGTTGAAGGCGCAAGATGATATGATCTTCAAAGAGTCAAGAGCATAATTTTCAAATTGTGAGAGGGCTTGTCCCCTAGTTTTAAAAATTGAAACCGACACCAAAATTGGTCGAGGGTTCAACTTGAACCGGAACCGGAACCGGTAATGAACCGGTCGAACCGGTTTTTTAAAAAATACATAAAATATTTAAATTTTAACGAAAAAAATATATATTTTTAAGATTTTAAATCATGTTTCCAAAGCATTAGAGACAATTAGAGACAACATATCCAAAATATGCTCATGAATATATCAAAATGGCACCAAGTGAAATACATATCTAGAGATCGAAACATAAATACATAATCAAGGAGGATCTAAATGGCCTTAGTCCTCTATAGACCACAACAACAAAAAACATACTAGCAAGAGTCGAGACTACAAGTCACTATCTCATTGATCAACATGATCAACGATCAATCATCACTACAACTAGAAGTAGAAATGGCATGGGCATCCTCGCCCTCAACATCATCTGTCTCTAACTCAGACTCGAACTCGGCCTTAGACTCGTCACCATCAGGGACATCTGTGACTACATGCTCTGAAGTTGCACTAGCTGTAGTAGTATGAGTACAACCACGACGAGGCACACAAGGTATATGGCTACGCCTTCCTGTAGTTCCACTAGGGCATGCCACGTCTCACTCTGGAATCGGATTGCGGGGCCCTAATAGTGGATCTGCATCCATTTGAACCTACCCTGCCCCATCCACCTCCAGATCATAGTCAACATCAAACTTTGGTGGGTGAGTCTCCACTACCTAATCTGAAGTTGGATCAACATCATCCAACACAATAGGATCTGAATAGGGTCCTTTTTTCAACAATTGGTTGTGCCTTAGCCAAAGGTTGTACTGCACGAAGACTAGATCATTTAACCAATTTTGTTCTAAACATTTTTTCTTCTTCATGTGAATCCTCTCAAAGACAGACCAATTGCACTCACACTTGAAAGCACTGCAAGTTTGACTCAACACTTCATTAATTGCAAACTTTTGCAATTGAGGACATTGGTTGGCAAATGACTCCCACCAGTTTGCTACATAAAACATAGTTAGTCGAGTTAGTTCCTTGAAGTAATAAATTATAAAGTATATAAAATTTAAAGTTTAAAATTTAAACACTTGATCTTTAAACTTTGGAATTGCTACCTGGCTCATTCACATCCCTTGCAATCTTTGCTAGGTTCTTGCCGAAGGTACCTGTGGCTCTAGTGAAAGAAGTGATATGTCGGTGTATCTCCAACTGCTCACTCTCATAAGGGACCATGCGCTCAAGGAAATCATACAAGCCATCTCTAACCTCCTCAGTCATATATTCTCCAAGTTGTGCTCTATAATGATACCTTGGGTTTAGGAAATACCCAGCTGCATGTATAGGGCGATGGAGTTGATTGTTCCATCTACGATCAATGATGTCCCAAATAGGCCCATACTTGGTCACTCTATCCTTGTATGATGCCCTTATTTGCTCATTTTCCTAATCCATAGCCTCCTAAATGTAACCCATGGCCAATTTTTCCCCATCCACTAGCCGCAACACCTTAACAAGTGGCTCAACAATTTTCACAATTTCTGCTGCTTTTTTCCAAAATGTGGGATCATTAACTTTCTTTTTGGTGTCTTTTCCATCTTGTCTGTGGGCCCACTGAGATGCATTTCATTCATCAGATGAAAACATCTTTTGCAAGTTATTTGTTTGGGAAGCCGTAGATTGAAATGTCAAGAACTTAGTTACAAATCTAGTGATGACAGGCCTAAGAAGTTATTTGTTCTCTGTGTTTTTCCTCATCAGGCTCAAAACCCATGATGCTTTTGGCATGCTCTATATTGTTTTTGATCCATTCTTGTTTGCCAATGTCCTCAAGCACAAGGTCTATGCAATGTGCAGCACATGGGGTCCAAAATATGGTTTTGTGTTTCTCCTCTAACATCTTCCCAACAAGAACATAGTTAGAGGCATTATCTGTGATGACCTGAACAACATTGGCCACCCTCACCTCCATAACAACCTCATCTAATAGCTCAAACAACAAGTTTGGATATTTGACCCTATCAGATGCGTCAATTGATCTCAAAAACATGGTTCCTTGTGGGCATGAGACAAGGAAATTTATGATTGTACGGTTCCTTCCATCACTCCATCCATCTAACACGATGGTACATCCTGTTTTGGCCCATGATACGTTGAAATCTGTCAAGTATTCTTCAATGGATGCGACCTCTCTGTGCAAAAGAGATCCCCTCAAATCATGCACACTAGGGCTTTTGAAGCCCCTACCACAAGCAATAATGGCATCCCACATAGGTTGGTAATATGGTGAGGGAGCAACATTGAAGGGGATATCAACATGATACCACCATCTAGCTATGTACTCATAAGCAATCTCTCTATATTGTTTCTTCCAATGGTCATCTAAGGTGGGATGAAATTGAGTGGGTTGAACTTGAGAAACATTGGCATTGTTAGAGCCAGAAGTGGGGGCAGGTGTGATCCAAAATGGATCCAGGAGCCAAAATGGGTCCAGGAAGGTCTAAAAATCAAAGTGCTTAGAATGGCTTCAAAATGGACGTGTACATAGGCCTCGTCGATATGAACCCAACGTAACTTGAACGGGCTCAAACAGAGGTCGTATGTGAAATATATCGTGATCTATTCATTTGGCCAAACAAGCAAAATTTGATGACTGTACAATCCATACAGTGCTGACGTGGCAGTTCACTATATAGGTCGTACGACCATACAGTGACGTGGCAGGTACAATGGATGATGATTGGGCAGACACACAGGTTAACAGGTGACGAGTCAGATTGTGACACGTGACACCACTACAAGGGTGACACGTGGCAAGGTTTGTACGATACGTGGCGTTGACTGGAGTGGCAACTGACATGGACAGGTGTTGATGTGGGCAAGTGCAGTCGTGGTCGAATCAGCGCTAGACACGTCGAAGATTATTTGGGCGAATAGTATGGTGCCACGTGGCCCAATCTTGGGCTGCCACATGGAACCCCTCCATTGGTCGGCGTTTGGGAAAACATTTATGTGTTCTACGAGATTCGAACTCATGACCTTCGGTCCAGGTGGAGAGGTTTGGTAGGGTCGGGCTACCAGCCCGCCCACAATGGAACTTAATAACTATGGTTTGAAGTTTATATTTAAACTTACACATGTATTACGTTGGGTGGAGTAAGGGTTGGGGCCTAGCCCCAACCCTCGACACAACACTATCACATGACTCTACCATATAGCCATGCTTTGTATTATGGAGCGCTCTCCGATACCATAGACTCCAGCCTCGGTCGCGTGGCATATACCATATATCCACTCCCCTATATTGTTAGGCGCGGATGTGTAGGGTTGGTGCCCGGTCGGCCAAGCTAGCTCGCTGACTAGGGCGCGCGACCAGGACCTAAGACCGGGACCTAAAACATATTCAGAGCACATGGAAGGTAAGGTTGTGGCCACATGGGCCAAGCGCATATGACCAGGGGTCGATGGTTAAGGGGGCCAGCAAGTCAGCGTCAGACCAGGGACACTTGGACAGTGCGCATGTGACCAGGGGCTCGCAAGAAAAGGGGTTGCCCTATTATTTGCAAAAAGGGGGTTTTTAACTATAATATATGATTTTTATGGATTTTTTCAGCAGTGTTGGAAGATTTAGTCCATGTTTGGAGGATCTTGGGCCCTTTTTGAGGCCAGATCTTGGGGGGAAGTTGGGAGTTGTTTCCAACTCCAAGCCTAAATAAACAAGAGGTTCTTCATGTTAATGTTTTATGCTGATATTATAGTTCTTTGCATTTCATAAAGATAAGAGCATAATAACCACAAGATCACTAAGAAATACACATCCACAATGTACACAGCATTTATCCTAGGAAACCCTCTAGGGGAAGAAAACCTAGCAAAACTTCCTTATCATAAAAGCTTATACAAATGTTCAAGAGATAACTCAACCAATACTGAAAATCCTCCTCCAAGAGATGCGCCACCCTTCTTCTTCTTTCACCAACTTGAAATATCACCTTGCCTCATAAGAACATGAGCAAGTGAAGTGTGTTAGAAGTGAGGCACTATC
>JASDQU010790123.1:275487-288541 GCA_032191745.1 Picea mariana | reverse complement strand
CTTCAAGCCATTGAGGAGGTTCAGAACAGGAAAATGCTGAAGAATTTTTGAGCCAAAGCCATTTTTATGCAGGGAAGCCATTGAGGAGAGCACCTTTGCGGGCCATTTCTGGGAGCTTCGTTCATCCGTTTTTAGTGTCGTAAGTTTTTTTGGGTTCTTGAGATCTGGTAGAACACAACTAGATCAGTTTGTAATCCTTTTGGCACTATTATGATCTACTTTTAAATCTTTGAACAGAAATAATAAAGCCTCACCCACTGAGACAAAGGCCCTGAGACATAGGCGAGATTGTTGAACTCCGTTATCAACTTTGTTGTTTATGGTTTGTTGTTTCTTCATGCTTATTTACATATCTGTGTATTGTTTTATGGCTGTCGTGTTTCATCATTAATTCTTCCTCTTTCATTCAATTCCTAAATGGTTATTTAACTCATGTTTTAAAACTCAACCATTGTCGTTAAAAGATCTTTTCGGATCAAGGTGTGAAATACCTTTGGATGGTATTCCTCTTTTTACTTTTAGGCAGATGCATGGTATTTTCACTTTCAAGGGGAGGAGGAACATAATGAAAGGGGTCTCTATTTCTAACACCGGTAGAATGAATAGATAGAGAGTCCTCATAATCAAAAGTGGGGTTGGCTGCCCTCATTTGTGCTACAACCCTCTTCCTCCTTATTTCAGCCTGTATAGTTTTTTCCCTAGCCTTTTCTTCTTGGTAGTCATTAAGTACTTTTTTCATCTCTTCTCTAATAGGCACAATAACATCCAATGGTGCCTCACATGATTTAACTTGGCCTCTAACACCAACGAAGTGTTCTTTCAACCTATGAATGCCCCCCCCCTCCTTGATGCATTTTTTTAAATACTTGCAATACATTAGACCTTCAATCACCTCAGCATGAACCCATGCAGAATTTTTAGTTTTTGGGGCCATTGTAAATTTGTAAATGCGAACTCAAAGGCTAAAGCAAAGGTGCAATTTGCACAATGCAAGCAATCTGAAAATGCAAAGAAGGAACCGTGTCTTAGACTCTTACTAAGTTTCAAACTTTCAAACATTCAACAATCAAGATTCAAGATGGAAAAAAAGAGGAAAATTTTCAACATACCTCTAATCCAATTCCTCCAAACTTGAAGATGAACTATAGCCTCCTAGTTGAGATGCCAAATCCACCACAAACTGCCCAAAACTCTTGCCCAATAAGCTCATCAATGCTTCTCTTCAAGAATCAATGTTGCTCCAAAACCCAAATGCTCCCAAATGATGAATGAGTGAGGTGTGAGGCACTTAGAGGGCACTGATAGAGTTATATAGGCTAGAGTTAGGGTTTAGAGGATGTTAGGGTATTCTTTTAGCAAAATAAAAGAGGTTTTTGAAGTCTGTGGGCCTGCTACTGGAAAATCGAACCGAACCAGCCGGTTTATGATGGAACCGGCCGACAGTTTGGTTTTTTCACCAGTTCGAACTAGTCAGGCATCTAACCGGAAAAATCGATCGGTTCCGGTTCTGGTTAGGTAGTTTTTAAAACACTGGTTTAACCACTCTAATTCAATCCTTTGTGGAACAGTGCACTTATAGGGTTCCCAAGATGAACTTTTATTTTGAAACCCAATTGTATTGGTATTAATATTCTTTGGAATGTAGGTCAATTGCTTTTGTTCATAACGATATTGATACAATAATCGATTAAAGTATTGACTTTTATGATTTGGATGTAGATAAAGTGTCATTGTAGCTTGATTTTTTCTTATCATACTTGTTGTGCTTCCCAAATTCAATTTTGGTATAATATGTCTTCTTCATACACTTGCATTGCTTTGTTAATTACTAAATTTTTATTATTAAGGACACTTGGATTTTCCATCATTTGTACTTTGACATATGAAGATATCCTTAGTTCCATTGGATTTGCATCTTTTTGGGTTGTGATGTTGAGTGGATCTATATTGGTTCCTTTTTCCATGACTTGGATTTTTATGTCTAAAGACTTCGCTGATTCAATAAAATTGGTCTTTATTTATTTACTGATCAATCCTTCATTGTTGTTAAGTTACTCCTGTTATCGCAAGATTTGTACTTGTGCAAAGCCCCAACGCAAGTTCCCAAATCTGCGTAACTATAGAAAATCCTACCACTTCCACCTTAGTAAGAAATCCCCTCGTTTTAGTGATGGAGGAGGTCCACCATAGAGGAGGATTCCCCGGTGACCTCAAGGGATCAAAGTAGCGAGTTTGTTAGCCAATGCTACCGCCCCCCTTTCTTGATCACCTAAGTCAACGTCTAGGTCGAGGAGAACCAAGAGGTATAAAGATGTCTAAATACCTGCCCAGAACAAGAACACTTATAACATATAATGATTTCCAAGTACAAGCCTGCAAATAATACCTCTTTAAGACACTAGACAATGAAAATTACTATGGCTGTTATGAAATTGCAGCAGTACAACAATTTATAACATCAAGTATAAGTTTGTAACAGCAACAAATAAAAGAAATTAAAAAATGCATCAATTGACGAGAACTTAGCACATATCTAATAGATTAATGTCCAATTGTTTCAAACAATTTATGAGCATGTTATACCACCATTAGAGCAATGTATGCAACAAATTAGAGTATGTTAAGATGGTTGTAGCAAACTCTTGCAAAAGCAGTAAGTTTATTAGTCAAATAGCTTAAGTTAGTGTTATTAAGGTTAGTAGGAAGCTTGAGAGAATTAAAATAGAGAGTTTGTTGATCAATTTCACCATTTGAGAGCTTAAAGATTAGTGCCTTTGGGGGTTATGGAGTCTTTACAACAGCAATACAATAAGTTTTGGAGATGAAGCTAACAAAGACTAAGAGGGGGGGCTTAAACGCTAAGGTGCTAGGACATTAGGGCCTTAGGGTTTAATCCTTGAGGAGAAGGATTGTTAGAGTGCAATAACTTTTGGGCTCTAGCAACCTTTTCTCCCTTCGTAAGTACTTCAACTAGGTCACAATCAAGAGTCTAGGGCCAAAATCATAAAGTGCTAGCACTTTAGGGCTTTAGGAGGCTAACCCTAGCTAGGATTTCTTCACAAATTTTGGACAAAATTAACCTTGTGAGAGGAGGAAGCACTTATGCTCCTCTCTTAGGGTTTCACCAAGAAAGACATCTAGCATGAACAAGAAAAATTCACCATGAAACATTAATAGCATGAAATAAAATTGCAGAAATTTACTTACTTTACCAAGATATCATAAGAGTAAGCCCTAATTGCATCACTTCCATCCAAAAATCAGCAAAGAACATCCATTACTTGACCTCCAAAAGAGAGCGCATGAGAGGGAGAAGCCAATAACCCAAAGATAGGGAAATTTCAGACTTACTACTCTCATAAAGGTGAGAAGATGTGATGATAAAATGAAATGTCAAGGTGCTTTATTTATATGGAGCTACCTTGACCTATTTGTCCACATAAAATTGTCAACAACAAAATATAAGAGGTTTTACCATTTTCCCTTACATTATGCAAAAATAAAATTTACATGAAATAAAACCCTAGAATGGTGACGTCATTCCCTAGAAGGGTGATGTAGGCTCTCCAAGTGCAACATCAAGCATGACAGAGGGAGACATTGGGCCTCCAAAGGTCATGTGTCATGCCATGGGTCTCCTCCTACCAAACCACCTCCGAAACCCTCTCATCCATCAAACCCTAACTTCCAAGATGACGTCAAGGGATAATGGGTGACATCCTAGGCCTCCAAAGGCAAAATTCCAAGTGGAAATGTAATGTCCCCACTTTGGGACATCATTATATTACAGAGCATTATGATGAACAGAGTAGCCAGATGGAGGCTACAACGAGTACAAGGGCTATTAAGGGGTATTTTGGGGTCCATCTTGCAACGCTCATCTTATTTCATCATCATGATCCATTTTGCACAACTTGGCCTTGGTTTCGTTGCATTCCGACGATTTCCATGATTTTGAGTTATTTTGGGCTATAGGTTAATTAAATTCACTAAGGAGGTCATATTTGGCATAATACTTGGAGGAACCTCTTAGTGTAATAGCTCAATGGAATCGGGAGGAACAACACTACATGATAGGATGATGAGAAGTGACTTTCAGTGGCTAGGGAAGCCACAATGAGAGATAAGGTGCTTTTAAGAGGTAAAATGGTTAATTAATTAATTAAAGTGATTTAATTAATTAATCAATAATTAAATAAAGTAAAGTCACTTTGGAGAGACACAGTGAGCAGGGAGGATAAAAGAGAGACAAAGGCCTCTATTCTATCATTCATGGTGTTTATCATTTTGATACCTGGCTTCTAGCTAGTGAGCCCATGCACTTGGGGGTTTTGAGGGTTTTGACTTAACAAATCCTAGAGATCAGCTCTTTGGTGAAATATCCCACCCAACCTGGTCCAAGCTTGGTCACGGAGGTGAAAGATTCCTCCCTCACCATTCTACATCATATCTACTCAGATTCAAAGGGGTTCTACATCAGCCATAGGTTCAGAGAGAGCTAGGGCGCAGCTTCAGGAGGGGTTTCAGCAGGAGGGCACACCATCTTGAGGAGAGGGGTTCGTTCCATGCATAGGAGAAAGATTTGGAAAAGGAAAAGATTTAATTGAACTTCAAGCAGAATATCTAAAGTGGGGTTGGAAAAATCTTGCACCTTGTTGCCATCCTTATACACACTTGCAAACGTGAGCTAAGTCCTGCTCACTTAGTGTGTCATCGGAGGCACAATGCCTAGGTTCAAAGCCCATGTTGTCACTTTGACTTGAACCTCTTCCATCTAGACTAACTCCTAGGGAAGCCAAGGGGGGTAGACCCTAGTTACTAGATGAGATTTAGAGTTTAAAGTTCTAGGAGTTGGTTTCAATTTGTTAAATGGTCAGGGGAAATCTAGCCTATGATGTTAAGCAACAATTCAAGATGCAACAAATAATATGAATAGTCAATCCTTTTCCTAGGACAACTAAGACTAGTGCCTAAGATTGGGCAAGGGGTCAACTAAGTTAAAGAGAGATTCGTTACAAGATAGCTACAAGTTACAAATATTACAACAAGATAGATATAACTAGATACAAAGATACAGAAAGAATATATCAGATATACAGAGTTAGACTAAACTAGATACAAGATATACAATATACTAACAAGTTGCTTGAATGTGCAGGAAGTAAAGATACTCAAGACAAGATAACCATCAACACATCAAGCCAAGCATACACACAATAGCTCTTACTCTATTAGACTACTTATCAATGGCACAAAGAGACCCAGTCAAGAGAGTGCCTCCAGGTGGATGCGCAACTTCTTGAAGGATCACACCACAAATACAGGAACAATGATATAGATGAAAAGCTTGAAAAGTAAAGTGTTCCAGATGATAGATGTAACCACTTAGATAATTATTCCACAACATATAAAATGACTTGCATGTAAAAGTAGATATGAGAATGTGCTTGCAAGTGTAAAAGTAAATTTCCAATGTTGTAGACCAAGGATTAAATTAGGTGGTTAAGCGAGATTTATTTTAATCCTATCTAAGTGTCAACCCAATACTTTCCTCCCCCAATTACCAAGTGACTGTTGGGTGCTCAAGAAGTTAGGAAACGAGGCCCACCCTAGCTCCACAGGTCAGTCCTAAGATCAAAGTACTCCTGGAAAGGACGTCGCGTGCCACAAGACCGTCCTCGGCCTAGCACCTTCCGTTGCCTTCCTCCGACCCTGTTTTAAATGGCGAAGATGGTTGGTAAAGGTTCCCTATTAAGTCTAATAAATTTTAAACCTATGAGCTAAGTATTGAAGTGTGTTTGAGTGCTTGTAGCTTCCTCAAAATTGATGCCAAATTTATTACGATGAATTTTAAATCCCGGAAAAGGGCCTAGGGGACCCAGAACCAAAATTGAGAGTTAAGTTCCTAGATTGTGGGATTATTGCATGTAAAGTGTAAAGAACTTAAAACAACTTGAAAAGTGATTATTTACTCCTTAAGATGCCCACGTTTGCATGCATGCGTGAAAGATAAATATGTGAGAAATTGTAACTTGCATGCAACGAAAAAGTAAAGATTTAATCTAAGCCTCCACGGGCTCTAAGCTAGCATTTAGGTGTGAAGTCTACTCTAGATAATTTTAACTTTAAGCATGCATGTAGATACCACAACTAACTAGCTAAACTATGAAGTAAAGACATAAAGAAAACTAAGCTAAATCTTTGGAAAGAAAAACTGAAATGAAAGAACGCGAGACACTTGGGTACACTCCTTTGGGCTTGCTTACAATGATTTTAGATATAAGAGAAGAAGAAGATAGAATTACCACTTCAAAAGGAGGTAATTGGAGGTGTGTTGTGCATGAATTTGGGCAGCATGTACCCTTAACCTGGCGAGAACCTGCAAAAATCAGCAAGCTATTGCTTGCTGATTTATGCTGCAACACACTCATAATGTTAAGGAAATTTTTTGTTTTGCAACAGAAGTTTCCCGCATGTAAAAACCAGAAAATTATATTGATTTATTGACCTATCTGTTAGCGATTATTTTTGTCTTAGGCGCAAAAGCACCCAGGTCTGCAGGTTGCTCAGGAAGTGCCCAAGCGCAGCACGGGAGAATCCCTGTTTTTCCGGTAGCAAGGCAAGCAAGCGGGCAAAATAGCGTTGGCAGCATCCAAGATCTATTTACAAAGCAGATCGACGGTCATCGGGTTTTCGGAGCTACCAAGTTGCCCGAGGTTTAGCGCAAGAGGGAGCACCAATAGTTCAAATCAGATTTGGGTCATCCGATCCAACTGGAACAGGTGGCATCCTATCGGGGTATCGGGTATCGGGAGTTAGGAAGCTCTCCGTCCATTGCACTTGAAAGTGTCGATCAACGAAACTCCGAAGCTCCTTTTGAACTAAGCCCAGGATCTCAGCACCAGGTCATATCAAGCGAGCGGGTGAAGGGGGGACAACCCCTTTATAATAGCAAATACTATCTGGGCTGTCCATCTGAAGGACGCGCGGCACACATCCACGTCATGTCGGCATTCGGGAGTTCGAGCGGTAAGCATTCCTCGCCATTTTACATTTCGAAACCCCGAACCCCGATAGTGCCGAAACTCGGGCCCACAGTGTTACCGGGTTAGTTCAGAGCCGTCAAATCAGTGGGGAACACGTGGCAACCGTTAGGCCCTCCCGACATTTCGCCCATCGCAACCTTAAAGGAGAAAAATCCTAATCCTTTCTCATCCGCGAACCCCGAAACGCCAAAAGCACTCTGACAGAGAGGCCAAAGGCGCCTAATTAAGATTCAAGAGAGGGGGCGTTGTTTTCTCCAGGCACTAATTCAATGTGATCTAAATCCCGATGCCAGCTTGAGGATAAACGAAAAAGAGATAAGGTGGTTGAAGCCTCGCTTCACTCATTAATTACAGGGTATGGACGTCCCGGTTGAAGGTCCACCCGAGATGGTCCTCCGTACTGATTCTTTCCATGGAAGCYGCGCCAAGTCTCCAACTCGCCAGGGAAGCCTGCACACGCCAATTCAACATTTAAGGGCTCARCTACCCCCCTGGCGCGAGCCATGAAKAATTAAGGTAGCGTATGACAGTAGAATGCAGGCCAGATGTGATTGAGGAGAYGCCTCTGCTGGGCGAAATGGGGAAGAGCATATGTAGGCATTTTGGCCATTTTTTGTATCTATCGATGGTAGAGCAGAGCTCCCGATTGTAAAGTTTTAGCATAGACTCTAGTTCTCTGGTTATGCATCTGCATATGAGATTTCTTGCTTTATGACAGACAGTCTTTCTTACTTCGTCTAATTTTCATCTCATGCTAAGAGAGTTCGTGAACGAATGATTTGTGCGGATCATTGCAATTATGTCATGATAAAGGATTTATTTATGCATTATTGTATTCTCTGGTTTTCTGTGTTTGAGCGCAAGAAGATCTTGTGTTTGGATGCCTTCTTCTACAGTCTGTTAGAAACCTGATGTTTACTACAGACCTTCGCATCTCCTTGATATAAGTCTTCCCCCTACTCACCCTTACTACACCTCATTGTCTGAAGTTCATGCAAGACCTCACCTGCCCATGCATTCTTGGCCTAGTTTCGGAGTTAGAGCTACATCGTCTTGCGTTAACCTCCATTTGATCACCTCATTAAACAAAACGTGACATTAAACTGATGGGCGTCAGGCTCTGCTCCTGCTGCAATCCAGGAGTGACTTCTGTCGCCAACATTTATAGCGTCGTTGCTGGGGACGAAGTTGAAGATTTTCCCTGGGCAAAATGACATTGAGCCTCTGATTCTGAAGGTGCATCAGACATCAGAGCCCTTAAAGATTGCTACTGTGCACCTGGCGACTCCACTGTGGCGACTGCATTGTTTCCACATCACTGTTTCAGCTGTGACTACTGTTAGCACATCTGAAAGATGACCCTAAGGAGCTTTCTCGAGAAGGTTTCAGCAGTTGCTTTCTCAGTCTGAGAAGCTTCCTGGGGTAATGACAACGTTAAGATCTGGCCTTTGATGGTGAACAAGGACCAGGCATATTTGAAGCTACGCATCTTTCACCTGGCGACTCCGTGATTCGAGGATCGATTGGCGACTCCACTGTTTCGATATGGAGAAAATTATGGCTCAAAGGTTTGCTTTCTGTGACTTTTCCCAGATAGTTGGGTTTCCTAACGCACTTCCTGATAGAGACCAATGGGAAGATTTCCTCCCTGAATTTCATGCAACAAGTTGGGAGGAACCAGCTGAGCATTTACTGGACTTCCATGAGGCTATTCACCGACACAATATCACGCATGAGGATGTCCGGATTAAGATCTTCAAGTGTTCATTGAAGGGAGCTTCTCTTGAGTGGTGTCGATCTCTTCCCGCTGCGAGCATCCTCTCTTTAACAGGTTTTCATACAACTTTCAATTCATTTTGTAAAGACTACTATCCAGCTGATTGTTTGTTTGAAAATTGTTGTGAGGAGTTTTCTTCGCTTCATGAAGCCTCTGCTGGCCCTGAAGACCAGGTCCATGATGAAGCTTTTACTTTGGAGGAAAGCATTTGCCAGAAAATATGGAGGTGTTGAATGATATTAATTGTGTTAGCCCTAGAACGGAAGCATCTGACATCATATCAGATGCCTCTATTCTTTTAGATGTTCATAACGATCAACATGCCTCTTGTGGAAATTGTGAGTTTATAGAAAAAATGTGGTCCATGGTAGATGACTCACTTGGATATCGGGTTGAAGCAGATGTTCCTAGCAGCTCTGCTCATGATGACAAAGACCCTCTCTTTTTAAAAGAGGGGTTAGTTGTGGAAGAGGATTCTTCTCTTTTCCCCCAGGGGGTTTCTTACGATATATTTTTACCTAGGATTAAAGAGAAAAGGATTATGTATGAGCAGCTAGAAGCAGCAGGTCCCACTGTCCCTGAAACGAAAATTTTTTACGGGATCACTGTTCTGGAGGAGGGTCATATCAATGAAGGACAACTCCTTTTTGATGTATATTATAGTGATGATGAGCAGCAAGCTTATCCTACATTTGATCACTATAAAGATACTGAAGAGCCAGTCAGCAAGCAAAACCACCCCATGGTCCCTATTTATGATGAATACGAATCTGACCTGGGGGAGAGACAAGAAGAGGAAAAGGAACTAGAGGAACAACTGAGCACATATTTCATTCCAGAGCCAGTCAGCAAGCAGCTATCGCCTAAGATCAGTGAGCCTACGTCAGTTGTCCACTCACTTGTGCTTATCAAAGATATTCAACCACATCTGAGCAACTCTGTAGCAGAGGAGACTTCCTGTCACCAATTTTCCGAAATTCGCCACTCATTCTATGACCCTGTCAGCGAATACATGGAGTGGCATGTCCTTTATGCCTTGGAGCCGCCCTATTCCATATCAACTTCACCCTGTGAGAAGAAGTTGAAGAGTGTATCCATTCTGTTGTCACGGTTACACCATCTGTTGGTGATCATCGACAGAAAGAAAGAGCTTCCCTTCAGGAAGTTGCTTGATTGGCTATGGTGGAAGTCTTCTTTCACCTAACCCCATGTAAAGTGTTTTATTAGTTTAGGATTGTATATAAATAAGCTCCTTTGAGCATGTATTTTTATTTTGTTGCTTTTATTTTTTGGCTTGCATTTTTAGCAGCGGGATGTTTTGAGCCTGACTCCATAGCCCAACAACAAGGCACTGAAGCTGCGGAATGAGTTCTTAGAGCATCGCAGGGATGACTCTATCCCCCATGGAGCCTAATGTTAGCGACATTTCTTGTTCTAGGCGCAAAAGTATTCGGGTCTGCAAGTCACACGAGAAGCGCCTGAGCGTAGCATGGAAAAAATCTCGTTTTGAGGCTTCCAATCAAGCGGGCGGGTGGAATTACGATGTCAGCAGCCCGGATCCATCCATAAGAGCAGATCAACGGTCATCGGAATATCGGGGCTAGCAAGTTGACCGATGTATAACGTCAAAGAAAGCAGCTTTATGCTGAGACTGAATCTGGGTCGTCCGATCCCGCGGCACATAGTACGAGATCTAGTTGGCATATCGGCAATCGGGAGTTCGAAGGGTGAAAGTCCCTCATCATCTCACATGCCGAAACCCCGAACCCCGGAGTGCCGAAAGTGCCCAGAGGTGAGTTCGCAGTATCGCGAAGCAGTCTTAGTCGTTCATCCACAGGAGACACCTGGCGCGCAATTAGGCTCCTCGCCTTTTCGTCCATCGCGACTTCGAAATACAAAAGAATAGATTGTCATATTCCTGATGCGTGAGGTGCCTGGAGCGTCCAGGACCCGGGCCCGCAGCATCACCAAGTAAGTTCAGGGCCGTCAGATCTGAGAGGGACGTGTGGCGCCCAATTAGGCCATCTCGACGTTTCGCTCATCGCAGATATGAATAAGCAAGGATTAACTCCTTCCATTTGTGAATGTTGAAAGTGTTTTGGGAATAGACACAGGGTCGCAGCCCGTGGTCACTTGGGAAAGAAAGTAGCTGTGAAAAAGGGGCCAAAGGGCGTCGAGTCTAGTTGCTGAAAGGATCATCGTGATCTCCATGCACCATCTGATCCGACCTTGATCTTGGTTTTCGCCTGGAGTAAATGAAGACGAGAAGGGGTGGTTGAAACCTCTCCTCAGGCATTAAGTGCAAAGTATGGATAATCTGGCAGGCGGTTTGCTCGAGAGGGTCCTGTGTACCCATTTTTCTAAAGAATCCATGTCGAGTCTTCGACTAGTCGGAGGAAGTCTGCACACGCTAGCCCGACACTTAATGGCTCAGCTACTTCTCTTGTAGGAGCCATGCACAGTTAAGGTGGCGTCTGACAAAGAATACCCATCCGAATTCGGCTGAAAGGACACCAAGCTGCTAGGCATACTGAGTACACCACTGTTAGGCGAATTTTCTGAGTATATAGACTCAGTCTTTGTATTTTGTAAAGCATCGATGGTAGAGAAAAGCTCCTGATTGTAATGTTTTAACAGACGCTCTAGTTCTCTGGTTATGCATCTGTATGTAAGATTTCTTGTTTTATGAAGGAAAATTTCCCTATTTCATCTAGTTTTCATCTCATACTGAGGGAGTTCATGATTGACTGATTCACATGAATTATTGCAGTTGTGTTATGATAAAGGTTTTATTATGGCACTATTGTATTCTCTGGTTTTCTGCATTTGAATGTAAGAAGATCTCGCGTTTAAATGCATTCCCCTACAGTCGGTTAGAAACCTGATGTTGAAAACAGACCTTTGCATCTCTCTGATACAAGTCTTTCCCCCTACTCACCCTTACTACAACTCATTGTCTGAAGTATGTCCAAGACCTCACTTGCCCATACATGTCTGGCCTAGTTTCGGAGTTGAAACAATACCGTCCAAGTTTACTTCCATTCGATCACCTCTTCCATACACAAACCGTGACAAAAACTGATGGGCGTCGGGCTCTGCTCCTGCAAGCAATCCAAGAGTGACTTTCGTCGCCAACAAAATGCTTCTAAGATAGAATAGAAGCAACATGAATAGTAAAAAATATGATGAAACTAAGATAGGATAAATGAAAAGTAATAATAAAATTTATTAAAAGAGTTTATGGATTATACGATTGACTAACTTTATGTATAGCCATCTCTTAATTTAAAATTATTGAAATGTTTATCAATTTTGAGAATTTCTATAATGATATTAATGTAAATAAATTATTCCATCTCCAAAATTACATGATTATGAAATTCATAGATATTATAAGATATTATATCAAATGAAACATGCTAAAAAAAATGATATTTAAAAGTGTCCTAGCCCATTTTCATTTTAATGAAAAATTTCTAATATATTTTAAAATTTATAGTTCTATCTAATCGATTAATATATGACTACATATATAGTCTCTTGGGTGCCGGAGTTAATCAATGGCTGTGGGCGCCGGAAATGTGAGCGCTAAGTAAGAATGATACATGGGATAACATATCGCAGACATGCTCCAAAACGTAAAATCTCAGTTAAGATATAGTTTATAAATAAACATGAAAAAGATACATATCCACATGTGGCTAATTCAACATATTAGTGGTGGCTGGAACATTGAGCGAGCGTTATTTAGCACAGAAGGCATCAGAAATAAACTCATTATACCTATCCATAAGACGAACGAACATATCTTATCGGAAACCCATGGAAGAAGTCTGACGGAAGAGGAGGCCTGTGTCGGCTTCTAAGTTTGGTTGAATGAGACACCGGTGACAACAAGTGTTATATATCCTAATTTGGGCATAGAAGTCCCCAAAGGATTAAGAGACCATAACAACTAGCTATTTTCTTCCACTAATTTGACATTATAGTCTTTCAGAGCATTTGCATATGGCTTCCAAACTTCCGAAAAGTATTCTTCCAATTCAATTTTCTCCTCGGTAAGCCATTTTTGTTGCCAATTTGTAGACCTTTCCTAGCACACAATTTGTCATAGAGTATAAAACCCTTTGCTTCAAAGTTGTTGTGTCACCCAAGGAGGTAATCTCCTTTATTTCCTATCCATGGATCAAGTTGTGTTTGGACTTTATTCCCTCTTCCGATATTACATATC
>JASDQU010790123.1:227514-239850 GCA_032191745.1 Picea mariana | reverse complement strand
CTCATCATCCTTTTCCTTTATGTTGATGACCTTATTCTTACTGGTAGTGACTCCAAACTTTTAAACCATGTGAAAACCAGCCTTAAGAAGAAATTTGAAATGATAGACTTAGGCTTTTTTCACTATTTCCTTGGCCTCCAAGTTTTGCAAACCAATGAAGGAATTTTTCTTTCTCAGTCTAAGTATGCTTGTGACCTTCTTCTTCGCTTTCACATGGACGATTGTAAACCAACCCCTTCTCCCTTCTAGTCTGGAGTCAAGCTTTCTGCCACCTGTACTTCTCCTGAATTTGATGCCACCCTGTATTGTCAGCTAGTCGGTAGCCTCTTATACTTGACTCATACCCGTCCTGATCTTTCCTTTGTTGTTGGTCTTGTTTCCCGATATATGCAAACGCCTCATGAAAGCCATTGGAAAGCAGCTAAAAGGATACTTCGCTATGTTCGTGGTACAATTTAGTTTGGGATACATTACAGTTCAGGGGGGGCTCCCTTATTGGTTGGTTTCATTGATTCATATTGGGCTGGCGACCCCGATGATCGGAAGTCTACTATAGGTTATGTTTTCAGCCTTGGTTCAGGACTTGTCACTTGGGCCTATAAAAAACAACAGGCTATTGCACTTTCTTCAGTAGAAGTAGAGTACCGAGCAGCGGTAAATGCAAGTCAGGAAGCCCTGTGGCTTCAACAGATTCTTTCAGAGTTTGGATTCCAGCACCAGCATCCGACCAGACTTTGGTGTGACAATAAAAGTGCCATCAAGCTTGCCAAAGACCCAGTTCAACATCAGCGTAGCAAACACATCGAGCTACACATGTACTTCATCAGAAAGCTCATTCATGATAAAGTTATTGAAGTGCTATTTTGCCCTACAGAAGATCAAGTTGCAGACATGTTCACAAAGTCTCTTACAGAAGCAAAGTTTTCCAAACTTCGATCTATGTTAGGAGTTCAGGAAGCTGTCATTAAAGGGGGATAGGCTCTAATGCCTCCTTCCTTCTCCTATTGTGTCATTATTGTAAATCCTTCAATCCTATCCCAAGTTGTTCTTAAGGGGGGATGTTAGGATNNNNGTTAGGTAAAAGTGTGTTTCTTTAGTATGCATTAGTATGCATTTGTAGTTAGGAAATCCGACGGTCATGATATGTTCCCAACATAGAGTGATCCGACGGTTCATACTCTCCTCGATCTTAACGACCATTGATCTGTGGCTTAACACCCGATTGGTCCATGATCTCTATTTAAAGAGCATGGAAGGTCATTTGCCGATGATCGATTGTGAGAAACTCTCTTGTAAAATCTCTCTGTAATATTTTTCTTTGCATTAATAAACTGCTCCAAGTGGCCGTGTTGGCTGGGGTCATGGATGTTTCCCCGTAGGGGTTTTACCACGTGAAAACATCGGTGTGTTGATCCTTGATCCGGTTATGTGAGTGGTTACTGAAGGTGTTCGTCCTCTGTTGGAATACCTGTGTTGTCGAATAGAAAATAATCCGGATCATCCTATGAGGCTTCCATCTAAGGTATGTCCTTGACCTTAGTATGGATCTAATTTTCAAATGTGTGGTTGTCTTTTCTTGTTGTTTTTATAACAACAAACAGTCACCAAACTTTCTGCTCAATATTTGATGGTTAAGTGCTCTTTTAAGGTGCCCTTGCAAGTGTTTTTTTTACTCAATGTTAGCACATGAAATATACATTAAAACACATAAAACTGCCTATATATATTGAACTTTAAAATGTTGATCTACACTTCTAAGCATGCAAAAATTTGACACATATATTTTTGGTCAATATGACCCTGGAAAACCGCTCCCATGGGGAAAACCAATTTGGAGCAGATATATATAGAAGGCCTCAAAGAAAAATGTACAACACAGGAAACATATACAAGTGAACCTGGTACAATAGAAACCACTCTCTGGTGCCTTGGAGTTCCTCGAAGACTTTCACACAAGCCTTGTGAAGTAAGGCACCCCTTGCCTTGATGAGCCTTTCTTCATATTACTTGCTTTGTCTTTATCCTGATCCTTTTCTTTGCCTTTTCTCTTTCTTACCTATGAACTCTTGCTTTCCTTTGCCTTTGCCTTTGTATTAGTCTTCTCCTCTCAAGAAAACATCCCACATGAATATGGTGCACCCCTCTCCTCAAGTGCGCCCCCTCCTTACAAAAAACACATATGTAGCTCCCTCTCCTTCACCCTCGCGCCCTCTACTTCCTAGAGTGTGCCTAAGCTAGTGAATTGAAACTCTCCATGAAGTAGAAGACTCCCATAAGATAGAAGGATGCTCCCTCTCTCAAGAATGTTCCCTCCTCCTCTCAAATGTGCCCCTACTCAAGCAAGAACTCAAACCAACAAATAATCATCCCTTTCTATGCGCCCTCCATATCCTATCAATAAATCCTCTCCTCAACAAAATGGAACCAACCACAAGGAGTGCCCTCCACATCTAGATGTGCCTCTTCTCCTCAAGATGCACACCTCCTCTAGTAAATGCACCCGTCTCCATGTAGCATGTGCCCTCACAAGGATGGAAGCTAAACCTCCATGGATAACCTCTCCATGCAAGCTCAAGCCAACAAAAGCTTCCTCCTCAAACCCTCATGCAAGTGCTCCCTCCTCTCCTTGAGAAATGCGCCCTAGATCTCCTCCTCTTCTCCTCTTCTCACAAGTGAAGAATGATTCTAAAAAAATGCACTATACCCTCCTTTAGCCTCCTTTGGCCAAGCCCTAAAAGATCAATGGCCTAGATCCAATCTAGCCAAGTCTAATCAATGGGTGGGATCTCATCCAAAAATCTCACTAAGGAAACCCACTTTCCTTAGTTTCTTTATGTCTATTAATTCTCCCACTTTGTGAATTAATTGTCACTTTAATGATTAAGTGACATATTTCACTTTTGACTTAAATCTCCTAAGTCAAAGTGAAATTAGAATCATAAAGTAAAGTACAAGGGTAATAGTCTCCCCCTTTGTGTTTAGAGACTCAGAAACACATGGGGACCACTTTCCAAGTACCCAAATCTCAACAGGCATCTCAAGAGTATTTAGGCTTAATTAAGGGGATGTAGGGTATTTCATACATGCACCCTTGAGGAAAATTTACTATGAAGTTATAATCAATATAAATAAAAGTCAATCTCAATGCATAGTACTTGCTTCTTTCTCGATTGGAAATTTCAACATCACAAAGGAATACTTGTTAGACAACATTTATGAACCAATCAAAGAAACCATAAGGTGGTTAAGAGGGTTATTACATCCCCCTCATAAATTAAAACATTCCCTAGCATTCATAGCATCCTACTAGGTATCATAACTTCCATAAACAACTGATCATTTTGTCTATTTCAATTTTATCACTACACACATATTATTAAGCCTCACATCATATATTCCTCAAGAGAAATCATCACACAATATCATCAAATTAGATTCCATTTCATTATGTCATTATTCTTTCAATGCAACTCAATTAACCAAGGGTTCATGTGTCATTCATTAATATAACCTAATTCATCTTGTGGCATCCTTAAATCACAATATTAAAGCCTTGTCATTAACTAGATACCTATCAAGTGTCATCTAACACCATTCCAACATCCAATTAAGAAAGATAATTATATATCCTAACACATATATTTGAGCATAATATGACTAGACAACACTAATCCAATATCATTTTTTCATAACTCAAGCATCATTCACTAACCCATATATTAGGAAAACCTCATGTTATTAGGGTTTTCAAGCACATTCATCTAATCAATATTCAAGAATCGTCAACCAAACCCTTTAACCATTTGATTAGAAACTGTCATTCCATAAGAGAACACAATATCATCTCCACATGAAATCAATAATATGCATCAACGAAATCGGGTGTCCACACTAAATAGTCCCATACTAGTGTATGTTTCAAGCATCAAGTATTTTAAATAGATAATTTCACCATCATTTACGTATTATTCTCTTGACAAGAAAAATAATCATGTTAGTACCTAGGAACAAGCCAAGTAAAAGTAACATCAACCATTACTCATTCATTATAGTTGGATATGGCCATTTGAATTTATTAAGACATCCAAGATCACCCCACAATCCTTAATCTAGTAAATTATTTGCAGTCATCAACAAAAATTAGTGTCACTAGTTCGACCATTTACAACTATCATCCCTAACCATCATTGAGTAGGGATGTACCATAGATACATCAATGTTTTTTTCAAACAATCATGTATAATCCACTCACTCATCTTCATCATTAGTTAAGTCCCATTGTCATCCAAAGACTAAGAAGTTGATTGTCATCAACATTTCTATTTACTACTCAAAACCTAAAATTTGGGGTGATTTTCCATTGCACTCAAATATCTTTTGGGGAGCAATGTAAGAGTGAATTTTCCATATTTACAACTTTCATTCATGCATGCATAATGGATTCACATAGTTTGGCTCAAGTAAAGTCACTATCATTATTGCAAAATCATATCTCCTAAAATAAGAATTTACTTAAAAATATAGGGGAAATCTCAATGTTTTCTCTCCCACAATGTCTACAAGCTTTGTTAGATCCATCTTTAAGTTATAATGTCCAGTTCCATTTGCTAATTATTTCTCATATCACGAAGGTCCAAAATTCATAACTAAAGTCAATGTTTCTACCTTATTTTATTGTAATTATCAAACTGCTAAATTTGAGGTTGCATTTTATCCATAACTTTCCTTAAGTACTGAAGGGATCTAAAATCTATCCTGGAGAATAAATGATTCCCCTCTTTAGTAGGCCATCAAAATTTGTTTTCAAGTATTAATTATAAAGGTAAATTGGGTTTTACCATAACAATTCTAACATTTGGTGGGTTATAACCTTTATGTTCTTTCCTTCAGCGAAAAATTTAGGGGCTAAATTTTGGGCGTGATCTAATTTTCCATGCTTTTTCCAAAAAAAAGATTTGCGAGTTTCCATTTTTTAAAAAAGTGAATCACCCAAATTCTATAGAATAAAATTATTTTACCTTAAAAATAGCCCAAAATTTATATAAAATCCTTAGAAAGTTGAATATTTTTACAAAAATATTGCCAAACATTTTATAGTGTGCATATTAAAGACTAGTAAGATTCACCAATGTTTCTACATTCTAAGACAAATTTCCATCCTTAAAATTATTGGTGCTCACCTCTTTTTTTTCCCAATATATCACACTTCATGTTTCAAAGGGACCCTAAATTCATTCCTAAACATGAAAATTACTTCTTCAAAAACAACAATATTTTTGTCAACCTTCATTGAGAATTTCCATGGCAATTCCTTGATAATGCCATATGCCTAATTTCCACTTTATCGTTTCTCCAAATTTAATTCATGATGCATAGGATCAACCTAAAATTTTCAAATAGGTGGTTATCGACAAATAATTCTCTCTAAATCTTGTCATCCCATGAATAATTAATATGTTTCTATTTTCATATGTTTTCACAAATGATATTCCATGTTAAAAGGAAGTCCATAGTTTTTAATAAATCTGAAATCCATTATGTATAAGATAATATTTTCATTCATTATCTAGGAAGAGATGTATAAGACTTCTTCGGTGGCCATAACTAAATTCCACTCAATAATATTAGGGATCTATTAGGATTGTTTTAGCTTAATGAAGAGATGTATAAGACTTCTTCGGTGGCCATAACTAAATTCCACTCAGTAATATTAGGGATCTATTAGGACTGTTTTAGCTTAATGAGTCTTTTTCACAATGTCAATATAATAATTATAATAATAACAAGATTTAATTAAATACATATCTTTCTATTTATCAAGAAAAACATATATGTCATTTATAGTTAGAGGCTTAGTTAAGCTAAATAATATTCCATCCACCACAATAATTGTAACACCCCTATTTCCCCTAGCTTGTAATTAATCATAAAATAGGATTACCATGCTAAGGCATGCAGATGATGTAAATGTATTATTGTTAAATTTACCATAACTGATTGTTGGGGGGTGAAGCCTTGGAGTACGAGCCATGATATCTCTAGAGGAAATAATCAGTTAATGAAGGAAAGGACTGGTGGTTGAATAATCAACCACCCCCGTGAATGGAAACATGGGTTGTCAGCCCGAAGTACCACAGAGACCTACAGACTCGAGCTTCCTTATGACAAAAGAAACATGATAGGTCGGAAACCTTCTTAAAGAAGGAAGGTAAGATACATACACAGAGACGGTAAGGAAGAGGGACAACAAGAGAATATACAATAGAGGAGAGTGCAAGCTTGGAAGGAGATGCATGAATCAAAAGGAAGTGCAGAGAGCACGACTTGAACGATCCGAATGTGAGCTTGATGCTGAGAAAGCATTTGATAAACCTCGCAGGGATACTGTGACAGAGAGAAGGTCTCTGAGAGATGGCATAGTTCCCTAGTCATATCATGGCTTGTCATGGGGGTGGCCAGAGTGTGAATAATGAATGCCTCTGAGCCTATGGTTGGGTGGAAAGGCACACACCCATAGTCAGTTAGTTGGCTGTGACTTGTAATAGATAAGTATTCTCATACCCTTTGTAATTGACATGTAACTATGTATTAAAGTCGTATATCCTATAGATGTTTCAAGGATGTGCATATTTTATTAATGGTTATACTATATCCCTTTAATTCTGCATGATTGTGTATTTAACCAAGTACGGAATTATCTATCTTGTACACGTAAATGCTTGAGCCCTGTGGTGGCTCAAGTTAAAATAAATAAATTGTGAGTTCGTCGACCTTGGGCATAGTTTCACGTGTGCATGTAGACACTCCCAGTCATTCTGAGTCTCCTGGAGGAAGGAGTCTTTTAAGGTCAGGAGAGGTAGTGAACGTATGCACAAGCTCTCTGCAAGGAGGGTAGAGGCCGAGAACCTCTTAAGTTCTAGAGTTGATGAATGAGTGCAAGGGGTGCGCAAAAGGATTCTTCTAAGTGTTAAGTTCAAGAGAAAGAGTGCAAAGATCTTAAGCCTTTCAGAGCTAACAAAGCTCAGGAAGAATAACGAGATTGAAGTATCGAAAGGGAAGGTTCATTTGTTTGGAATATGAACTAACGATATATGTTCAGGAAGAGTCAAGGTCTGTTGTGACCATTGGATATGGGAAAGAGTGCAGGAGTTAACCCCTTGAGTCCTTCAGACTTCGCGAGTTCGGAGAATTGAGTGAGTTCGTCGTAAGGGAGGTAAAATCCTTGAAGTCCTGAAGTTAATCTAGGCCTTAGATATGAGGATGACCGGGAGCCATCCCAACCATCAGATCTACGAGGTATTTAGTCTGACGTTGACCGCTTCAGGAGAATAGAGGCTTAGTAATTCCAAAACTCCCGAAGAACAAAGTAGCGAAGTAAGGTGGACGGTGGATCTATGGATCCTTCAAGACCCCTCTCGACTATTCGATCGAGGGAATGTAGGTATTACGTTGAGAGTACGTGGGGACCCATGTGTTGAGTGACGGGGATGCCAGGTGTCTCGCTCGGAGTGGAACACACTGGGGTATTAAGAGGCAGTTAGCTGTGAGTTCCTTTGGAAATCTGCGGAGTGACGGAGTCCATATCTATTGTCGATATGAGAGGGAGGATATGTGGCAGATATCCGTTGACTTTGGGTGAAGTCACTCCAAGAGAAAAGGGGATGTATTGAACAAGAACTCCCAAAGGCCGGAGAGCCGGAGTTCATCTGAGTTGTCCATCAGCTGAGGACATGAGTTAGCAAGTCTTCCATTTCTGGAGATAGCCACTTCGGAGGAAAGTGGGGTCACGCGAGTTGAGAACTCTCGAAGTAAATCAGGGGTGTCAAAATCCATGAGGATACACGACGTCATATTGTGAACTTCAGAGGTTTTCCACTCCAGATGATTCATGTGGTGGTCGTCTTGGCACCTATTGTCTTGGCGTTTGTTCATAGCCCACGGTCATATGTAAGTAAAGGGGGATTAAAGAACCCGAAGAACTTGGGAGAGGATATATGCCATCTTTGAGCTCGTTTCGAAGCATGGAGATCATGGATGGAAATCTCTGGAAGAGAAGAATGGAATAGAGACCCCGAATGAGGGTATTGATTCTCCTAATAAGAGAGAAAATTTGAGTCCCCACCGTGGGTGTGTTACAAATTGGTATCAGAGCATGGTTACAACACTTGGCCTACTTGAGCTCATGCATGAGTCATATGAAAATATTTCTAGAGGTATTTAATGGGTAACACCCTATCTTATCGCATTCTTAAGAGGCATAGAAAACCTCTACTAAAGAGAGGAATGAGATTCTTTATTGTTGATATATGTTTTGGAAATTGGCACTGTATGTTGCTAATGTCCCCAACTAAAGAAGTTGACTTCATTGTGAAATTGTACGTGTTGTTGGACATTCATAAGATTTGGTTACCAAGTTTAAAGATGGGCCTATGGAGAATGTTACTGCCAAACATAAATCATCTGCATAAGTTCTTTGAGTAGAAGGATGCATATTTAAAATACGGTTGGGATTTTACCCAATGATATTGAATGATGCTAGTCTATGACAAAGGAAGCCTAACATTTCTTGGGAAATGATAGTCGATCCTACAGGAATGGGATTATGCTGAAGAACACTCATATTTAAACTAAAATAGCAATGTAAATAGATGGAGAGGATCTGTAGCAGTAATTATTACCACTTTAATGAAGGGTTAAACCTAGTATAGGTGTATAACTCCTCACGATCAGAGGAATGAGTCTGGTGACCATTCCCTGAAAAGGGAGAGCATGCACAACTCTCAGGTTTCAAAGTGGACAGAGAAACAAATTTTGTTTCTAGGTATAAGAGTTGTTGGACATGGTTTTTCTAATCAAGCTGATAAACGAAGATGTAGAAATATAAAGTGATTGAGTGAGAAATCACCACAGCCTCTCTTGCTTGGTGGATAGGAAACTAATCTTCCAAAGTTCTCGTGGGAGGAGGAGAGTGGCCTCCGTCCCTGGTTGTGTTGAACAGAAGAAGGAATTCTAGGTGTAATGGTCAAAACCTATCTTGACCTAAAGGTACTCTGGATTTCTGAACTAGGATACTTAGTAAGTAACATAATTCAAAATTGCATTTGGGATTTAAGGGAATAGTCCAAATGTTCATTGGTAATAGACATTAAATTGCTAAAATTGAGATAAAATGGTTGACTAAATGTTGGTCCTATATGTGGTAAAGGAAGTGTTGGGGCACTTCTAGAAGCCCAATGGGTCATAGTGACATCCAGTGGTGAATTGTAGCCATATAGATATAGTTGGAAGCGAGTTTGGCTGGTTCTAATTTCTATTACCTTGGGCATGATTATAATTTCCCAGATTATATTTATAAGTTGGGTAATTTTCTAGGGAGGTTGAGACAAGAATGTTTTCCTGCTAGTTGTTATCGTATGAAACGGGAACCTAGTTATGACTATGTCTGATTCAACTTCCATGTGGATGTCCTGTGAATGACTGCAAGCTCTTAACTGAAAGGGAAACTCAGTGTTGAGTATCCCTATGAGGCTTGTCATAAGAATGGCAACAACATCCTTGGCAAAGGATCTAGAAGTCTGAGATGCCCATGTGCATGCATGACATGGAAAGGGTGCAAGTAATGACCTTGCATGATGAATGTTTGGTTAGGTTTGTGTGTGTTTATGTTTGAATGCATGGATTTAATGCATTGTGAAGCTTCTTGATATGAAGCTTGATAGTAATACCAGTTAGGTATGAATGATATTAAATGTGAAAGTGATGCACATGTATGATGTAAGGATATATGTATACTAAAGGCATAGTATGGATGCCTTGATGAGTGATATGTAAGGCAAGAATTGCACTTGCCAAGATTAAGTGAATACCATGAATGCATGGTTGAATCCATTTTTGAAGAGTCATGAAAGTTCTATTTTGAGTGATAGCTTAAGGGGAATTCTCTCCATTCCCTCAAGAAAGATGAGTATAAATAAATGAAAGAGTAAATGAGAAAGGATGGTCTGTTGTCAGGATAAGAGGAAACTAATAATGCATTGAGGATCACATAAGAATGAGTTCGAACAGTCATGAGTTGACTAATTTTAGAATAGATATATATGTAGGCTGTGAAATATACCCATGGAAGATACACACGGACTTTTGATTATGCATATGGTTAAGTACATCATGGATGTAAGTTAAAAAAAATAGAATATGTATGCATACATAATTTGGGTGCATGACAAAGATGCATGTTTATATTCCTTAGGGAATATTTGGAAAACAACTAAAGATAACTCAAGGCTGAGCCCATCACAGATAGTGATGGGCGTGCGGACAGGAAGTTGCATGCTAAGGGAGTTTCCTGTGGAAGAACTATGTGAAAACTTTGTTAGGATGTCAGAGTCACAACCTTAATAACTGCTGAGAACTAAGCAGTGAGCTACAAGATTATATATATATAAGAATCATGGATTACATTTTTGAAAGCATCATGTAGTGAATATAAGAATAATAAATGAATAAAATATTACATTTGATTGAATAGGCTTGGTTGAATCCATGTTAAGAAAAGGCAGATGTATGCCTTAGATACCCAAGTAGAGTATGATTAAGGAAGAAAACCTTTATCGAATCAGGTTAATTGAGAGCCTGACAAAGGAGATGAATGCAAGCCGTTCATCGAAAGGAAACCGATCTCATTTGTCAAATTGACTTCAATATCCATTGGACTTAACAGACCAAATTCCATTCGTTCGATAAGATCGATGACCCATATTCATTACAAAGTTTGAATGGGCACACAGGTTAACGACGGAGCCTGTGACCGTAATTTAATTTCAATATAGTTTTGTTTTGAGTTTGGGGTCTGAACGTAGATCGAACGACCTGCATTCATTGCGGGGCATAAAGGAGGAATTAATGGACATGCTAGTTCACGGCCCACAATCAACCTACATCGTTGATCTTGTCAGGGTGGATGATCAATGACCACGATTAAAAGAGTTGAGCGAGCACTTTTCAGATTTCAAATATTGAACTCTCCGATAAAGAGTGAGCACATTGGGGATTCCGCAATCATTGTGAAATGTTGATCTGTGAACGATCGGTGGGTGGACCTGCAAGGAACCCACGCATTAATGCCACGTAAACTCGTACTGTGATTGGGTCCAGTGGTTAGATTTGGAAAATCAAGTTCTCAATATAAATTCTCGGTCAAACATTTTTGTGTTGGCATTATCATTATCTGGAAATCACGTGGTTAAAATAAATCAAGGGCTATGATCGACAACCCATGATCATTGCAGAGATTGCATATGCACATGGGTTAACGTCAAGACCTGTACCCGTAATTTAAATTCAATATAACATAGTTTTGAGTTTTGGATCCGATCGTAGATCGAACGACCTGTATTCATTGCGAAGGTTGGAAGGAGAATTAAATCATGAGCTAGTTGAGGTTCCACAATCCCTTGCCATCGTTAGATCTAGGGGAAGATGGATCTTCATCATCGAATTGTAGACAAGGGGTTTAGCCAGGATCATAACACCTAGACATGGGAGATGAAAGGGTAGCACCTGAAAAGACTAGAGCTAAGGTCACAACTTTTGATCGCATGGAGAGAAAACAGAGTTCATCCAGGTCAATCTAGGAAGTTAGAGTCTAGCACTCTACGTTAGACTTTGGTCGCGGGGAATGGTTCTATGGGAATAAAGGTTCTCTTAGTTAGCACGTTGCATGGTGTTGTTCCTGAGTCTGTACTAAGGCTCAAAGTACAGTGTCAAGGCATCCAAAAAGAGGTAAAAGATGTATACAGTAATAAAGTCTCATTCGGTATGGGAAACTAAGGGAGATTTCTACGCTCTCTGCGTCTAGCTTCCAACTGTTCCTGTATTGCGATATCTTGTTCAATGGCCGCCCATGAACGTTCTAATTCTTCCCGGGTATTAGCAGTTCTAAGGGTCACGCTGAAAAGATTTAATGCGATATTGGTTTGATCTAATATCCCGAGTTGAATATTGGGTTGAATTATCRGGGGTACAGTCATTGAGGAACAGTGAGGGTATGGAAATGATTTAACGAGAGATTTTAATGGCTGATTCGATTCGGTCGAACATAAGAGAAATATTCGTATGAAGAACGAAATGGGACTACAAACAAAGGCCCTTCCCCGTAACTGTATGATTTTCGTAAAAAGATATGAAATGAGAGAAGAACATCCAATATTAGTAACATAAAATCCTTATTAATAAAAAATCACATATATATGGAAAGAGAAATTGACATGAACATAATTGACATGGTGCAAGTAAACACAAAATCCTGTGACTGTAACTTGGTCTTACACCTGCTGA
>JASDQU010790123.1:204805-227414 GCA_032191745.1 Picea mariana | reverse complement strand
AGAGAAGTGGGGATCACTTTTACAATGAGGTTACCTTATAACAGAAAAGTTGCATGCAAAATAACTCTAAAATAAAATATAAAGCTACTTATAGTGATTCACTTTTATACTTGAAGTGAAATGCACTTTACAATTTTTAGCATGAACTTTTTCAAAAAAAGTAACAAAAGAGAGAGTTGAACTCAAGACCTCTTACTTAATAAGGCAAGTTTTAACCAACTGGTCTAGCAAAACATATTATAATGTTTAGAAGGAGGATTGGGGTTGTTGTTGTTGTTGTTGTTGTTGTTGTTGTTGTTGTTGTTGCTGCTGCTACTGCTGCTGCTGCTGCTGCTGAGGACGACCTTGGAGAGCATGCTCCAAAAAAACTCTTTTCACACAAGAAAAAAATTTCGCTTCTTGATGACAACAAGGGTTAGATCTCGGTTAGCTTACCCGGAAGATGCACCTTTTCCTATCTATTTCTGATTTGCCGAGATCGCACAAGGCACGGGGCAAAGAGAATACGCATATCTAAAAGAGTAGCAGCCCGGAAAAAAAAATACAAACCGAAATAAAATCAAAATTTTGCAAAAATTTAAAAATGCGTATTCAGACTTTATACCTCCGGATTCTGACTATAATGGTCGTATCTTGGGGAAACGGAAACCTTTTCGAGTGAAACGAAAAGTGTTCCTAAATGAAAAGAATGGTCTGGACACAATGGAATAGTCCTTTCAGCCCAGAAATGTACAGAAATGCTAGAAAATGGAGATGAGACAACTCGGCTTCACGATCTCGATCTACAACAGGAGCGGGTCTTCAAATAGGCTCTGATACCATGTTCGACAACACAGGTATTGCAACAGAGGAAAAACACCTTCAGTAACCACTCACATAACCAGATAAAAGATCAACACACCGATGTTTTCACGTGATAAAACCCCTACGGGGAAACATCCACGGCCCCATCCAATGCGGCCACTTGGAGCAGTTTATTAATGCAAAGAAAAATATTACAGAGAGATTTTACAAGAGAGTTTCTCACAATCGATCATCAACAAATGACCCTCCATGCTCTTTAAATAGAGATCATGGACCAATCGGGTGTTAAGCCACAGATCAATGGTCGTTAAGATCGAGGAGAGTATGAACCGTCCGATCACTCTATGTCGGGAACATATCGTGACCGTCGGATTTCCTAACTACAAATGCATACTAATGCATACTAAAGAAACACACTTTTACCTAACGACATATTAGACCAAGTAGATCTTAACTAACTCCTAAGTGTCTAAATATCCTAACATTTTCGGCACGAAATGAGAGCGGAGATATAATAAAGAAATGCACAGAGATATTGCAGATATTCAATAATACAACATAAATGTATCAGAGATGCAACCATAAACACAGATATACAGTAATACATGATTTCTATTAATCAAAGAAATGTACAGAGACTGTAAAAATAGAGAGTGAAAGACTCGCTAGAATGGTGGCAGCTTATCTCTAAGAAGAGATGTGAAGGCTACTCGCATTCGCAAGAAGATGATTACAATGAGGCTCTGAAGGCCTTTTTTACAATAAACGGAAATGCCAAAAGTACTATACATCCAATAACCTAACCCTAGGAGATGAAGTGCCAAAAGTCATGTGGGCCCCGTTTGGGTAAGTTAGTACATCAACTTCCCGGGGTCGTAACTTTTGCATACGATCTCTGTTTTAGGCGTATGATAGCTCGTTGGAAAGCTATCATCGAGGAGATTCATTTTGAGGGATCAATCATACCTTTGGCTATCATTGAGAACCTCCATCTCGAAAAACCTTCATTTAGGCCCTCAAAATGACCTCGGAAGTTAAAACCTACTAAAAATAGTAAATTGCCAAAATTGCTAGAAAGTTGTTTTGAGCCAGTTGGAAAAGGTGGGTGGCCACCAATATCCACCTGAATCATAGGACCTCAAAAAATCTACATGGTATTAGAGCTAATGGTGGCTTAGACTTGCTGATTTTTGAGCATTTTTGTGGGCAGTTTTGTGAGGTTTTATATCAGATCTATTGGCTTTTTTTTGGACATAAAGTTTACAGTCCAAAACAATGAGTAAATTTCAGATTTGAAGGTACTTGTCATTTAGTGCTAGTTGGACAACTTAGGGCATATTTTGGACAGCTTGTTGACAGAGTTTGTGGACAGTTGTGGGTAGATTTGTTGGGCTGATTTTTTACACTTGTGGATAGCCTATTTTCACACCTGTGTGGACAGAAGTGAGTTTGTAGTGTACGACCTATTTTCACACCTATTTTCTAGGAGTGAGGTCGGTGTTTGCTTTCCTCTTTTCACACCTGTGTTGACAAGAGTGAGGCATCATTCCTTTGCACTTGGAGCAATAGAGTGAGCACAGTTTAACAGACATTTCAGTATCTCATATGCGTGTTGAGGACAAGCTAGTTGGGGCTAGTAATTGGTCGCCTTGGAAGGCGAGGATCGTCTTTGTCTTAGAGGACCTCAAACTATGGGATATAGTTGAGGCGTTTGTTCCCGTTCTTCCTGTTACTACCCCCCTCTTATTGGAATATTTCAGGAAGAGGAACAATAAGTCAAAGAGGACCATTTGTGATGCAGTTCAAGATCATATTATTCCCCACTTGACTAGGAAGACTTATGCATATGAGATGTGGGCATCTCTATGCAAGTTGTATGAGATTTCTAATGAGAACTGAAAGTTTTTTCTTCATGATCGACTGAGGAGCATTCACATGCTCGAGGATGAGTCGGTTACTTCATTCCTTGGTAGATACACCTAGATCAGAGATGAGTTTGGAGCATCAAAGAGGTTGTGGATCCCAACTCTATGGTGAGGATAGCTTTGAACAACTTTACCAAACCATGGGGTCCATTCATTCGCGACATTGTTTCTAGGGAGATTATTCCTACATGGAAGAGGATGTGGGATGACTTCATCTAGAAGGAGACTAGACTAGTGGTAGAGGCTTCTGGACAACAGCAGCAGCAACAGTCAGTTCCAGGTGATGAGGACCTTTCTCTTTGGACAAAGGGAAAGAAGAAGACCATTCATGGAGGTCGACAATGTCCCAACTTTGGGGCCCCACCACAGGGAGGAGAGAGCAATAACAGTGGGAAGAAGAGAGACATGATCACAGTGAGATGATTTGTTTGTGGAGAGATGGGTTACTATGCAGGAAAATGTCCCAAGAAGAAGAAGAAGCAGCAGGGTGGGTCAACAGTGACACCAGAGGAGATAGAGTTCAAGGAGAAGTTTGTGAGAGAGTGTGCTTTTGTGACTACTTTGTTTGTTTTTACACCATCCAACATTAGATGGGGAGACAGAGTTGATGAGGACTGACTGACTCACAACAATGATTCAGAGGGAGATGAGACTCAATGTCCCTGGACATCTTCAGAGTGAGTGACTGGTCCACCCAGGATAGCTACAGTTTCAGAGCAGCCGAGAAGACATAAAGTTGGTGCTACAACTTCATAGTATAATATGGTGATGAGGAGGAGAAGCAGGGCACCACGAAGGCTTGAGCCTCACTTAACTTCTGAGACAGGCAGATCAGGTTTTGGATCCACTTCAGGTGGAAGTTACTTGGCGAGAGGCCAAGTTGATGAATCTTGGTGAGATACCAAGAGGGGGAGACTCTTGGTGAGATTCCAAGAGTAGTGACCATTGGCGAGATTTCAGGAGGTGGAAATCCTTGGTGGCAGACCAAGGTGCAGATATTTGGTGTGATGTCGAGATCTAGGTGATCTTGGATAGGTGGAGAGACAATTCCATTTATAGATCACATAGATTGAGCAGATCTATGACAAAGACTACTTTCAGTGATCAGGGTACAACCATACTCACCGAGTATATGCTAGGAGACAACCATGTCCACTACAGGAATGAGATTGGTGGTGACAAGCACTTTCCTCAGTAAGAGGGAGTGTTGATATTTGGGTACCTTGGAAAGTGGTCCCCATGTGTTTATGAATCTCTAAACACAAAGGGGGGGACTATTACCCTTGTACTTTACTTTATGATTCTAATTTCACTTTGACTTAGGAGATTTAAGTCAAAAGTGAAATATTTCACTTAATCATTAAAGTGACAATTAAGTCACAAAGTGGGTGAATTAATAGACATAAAGCAACTAAGGAAAGTGGGTTTCCTTAGTGAGATTTTTAAATGAGATCTCACCCATTTGGGTGAATTAATAGACATAAAGCAACTAAGGAAAGCGGGTTTCCTTAGTGATATTTTTAAATTAGATCTCACCCATTGATTATACTTGGCTAGATTGGATCTAGGCCATTGATCTTTTAGGGTTTGGCCAAAGGAGGCTAAAGGAGGGTATAGTGCATTTTTTGAGAATAATTCTTCACTTGTGAGAAGAGGAGAAGAGGAGGAGATCTAGGGCGCATTTCTCAAGGAGAGGGGGGCGCACCTGCATGAGGGTTTGAGTAGGAAGATTTTGTTGGCTTGAGCTTGCATGGAGAGGTTATCCATGGAGGTTTAGCTTCCATCCTTGTGAGGGTGCATGCTACATGGAGAGGGGCACATTTACTAGAGGAGGTGTGCATCTTGAGGAGAGGAGGTGCATCTAGAGGTGGAGGGTGCTCCTTGTGGTTGGTTCCATTGTGTTGAGGAGAGGATTTCTTGATAGGAGATGGAGGGCACATAGCGAAGGAGGATTCTTTCTTGGTTTGAGTTATTTCTTGAGTAGTGGCGCATTTGAGAGGAGGAGGGCACATTCTTGAGAGAGGGAGCATCCTTATATCTTATGGGAGACATCTAATTCATGGAGAGTTTCACTTCACTAGCTTAGGCACACTATATGGAGTAGAGGGCACAAGGGTGAAGGAGAGGGAGCTACATATGAGTTTTGTGTGAGGAGGGGGTGCACTTGAGGAGAGGGGCACACCATCTTCATGTGGGAGGTTTTCTTGAGAGGAGAATACTACTACAAAGGGAAAGGAAAAGGCAAGCAAGAGTTCAAAGGCAAGCAAGAGAAAAGTCAAAGCAAAGGATCAGGATAAAGACAAAGCAATAAAGAGGAAGAAAGGCTCACCAAGGCAAGAGGTGCCTTACTTCACAAGGCCTATGGGAAAGTCTTCGAGGAACTCCAAGGCACTAGAGAATGGTTGCTATTGTACCAGGTTCACTTGTATATGTTTCTTGTGTTGTACATTTTTCTTTGAGGCCTTCTATATATATCTGATCCAAACTAGTTTTCCCCATGGGGTGGTTTTTCCAGGGTCATGTTAACCAAAAATCTATGTGTCAAATTTATGCATGCTTAGAAGTGTATATCAGCATTTTAAAGTTCAAGATATAGAGGTAGTGTTATGTGTTTTAATGTATATTGCATGTGCTAATATTGAGTAAAGAAAACACTTGCAAGGGCACCTTAAAAGAGTACTTAACTATCAAATATTGAGCACAAAGTTTGGTGACTTTTTGCTGTCCTAAAAACAACAAGAAAAGACAGCCACACAGTTGAAACTTAGAGCCATACTAAGATCAAGGACAGAACTTAAATGGAAGCCTCATAGGACCTCAAAAAATCTACAATGGCTTAGGTTGTTGTTGAATGACTTTATCTTTAACACTTTACTCTAGCCCCCCTCATTGGTTTTTCTTTGATTACTCATGGTTTATGAGATCAACTTAGATTCTATGTTTTCCATGGAATTTTCTTTTATTGAGACATCAAATGAGATGGTTATGATTGGTTCTTATTACATTCATATCCTTAATAGTTGTTGAATTATATGGTTGTATGAGATGATGATCTAGATGTTGAATATGGATTGTACATAAGCATGGTATGTTATGATGGAGTAATATATTAAAATTTGAAAATAATTATCTATAATTCTACACATGATCCATCATGTTATTATGATTGAATCCTAATATTACCACTTGTGTGAATTAATAGTTTCACTTTGGTTTATAGCATGCAAATTTCATGACCTATATTATATATAGGTCATAAGATGATGTTGATTCCATATATGTGATGACTTCATGTTTTTTTGATGTGATGTGAGTAAGAGCTTGACATTACTCTTGCCCCATGGGTTGGAAGGTTTTTTTAGTAATAGATATCATGGGATCCCATGCCCACGAAGGATCTTACTAAGACCATAATATGGGATAGGGACAACATATATAACATTAGAACTATTTCTATACTAGCTACTTTAGAATCATGATATGTTTGGGGCCATAGATCCTTTTGAAATGACGAAAGTCGAGAGGAATAGATCCTCATAACTGTGTTCCTTAAAGTTGTGATTCCTCGGAGCTATGATTATGAATTTCAAATCCTACTACATTCTCTAGTGGGGTGATTCATTTTGTCCACCCCATCTCATTGTATATATGACTACTCTAGCAAAAGGATATATGCCATGGAGAGCGGGACCATTCATCCACCAAGGATGGACTACTAGTGGTTGCAAATGGTGGAGAGTGGATGAAGTGGTTGTAGATTATGTATGGATTTGTGCAGCTTCCTAGTTTATTTACTTTTTAATAACTTATATATATGAAATAAAAGAGCATATAGTATCATGGGGGTGTGATGACCTCTGATTGTGTTCTAGTTGTGCAACTATGTTTTTAATCCTATTTAACTTGAGTTTGCATATTGCATTACAAAACCCATGTAGTATTTAGGACTACTTATTAGTTGAGTACTAGTGCACATGTGGGGTACTAATGTGATAGATATATGTGCACACCCTACAAGTTGCATGTTAATATTATTATATTAAATATGTATTTTGTTCGGTGAATTCATGATAAAAGAAATTAATTAAATATGTGTGTGATTCAAAAGTGAGAATAAATAAATAAATACAATATATACATATGTGCAAGTCTAACTAAATTTGATGAAGGAAATTGATGATTTTGAGATCATTTCTTTAGTTGTGATGTCAAGAAATGGAAATATGGATTTTAAGTTATTAGAGAAACTAGTGTTGTATTAGTGATTGTAGGCTCAACGAGCCTTCAACTTGGGGGTTGAGGGAATTGGGTTGGGAGGAGAGCATTCTTGTCCCACACATTTAGTTGTTTGACATTGTTGTCATTGGATTTGTTGTTAGAAGCAACTACCTTCAAATCTCTTATGGAGGTATTTTAACTGCTAGCTAAAACTTTTCATCCCAATCATGTATTTTGAAACCCTTTATTTGTTTCATTGAATGGTTAAGGATATATTTGTAGATTAGTATCAGGTTCATGACATTTGTGAAGTTTACATGCCTAAAATATTAGGGATAGTGTATTTTTTGGTGTTAGATTCTTTGTCTAGAAGTTTAACTTTGCTCCTAGTATTGTTCTTATAGGTCCATTTTAGATAATATCTTATTAAAACACACCTTTGGTTGCATGCTAGAAATTATACTAGATTAATTTAATTTACAATTGAATATACACTTTCTTCTTCTTACTTAGAGAATGTTTGGGGCAACACAAAAACCTAGTTCTAGACCATAGGAAAATGGTTTAATAAGCCCCAACATAAACTAATCTAGTGTGAGCATGTTTGGTAGGATATCCATATATTTGCATTTTCCTTCATCACTGTAACCAATGGGTTGAATTTTGCATATGTGTTCAAAATAATATTGTATGGTAAGTTATCCACCTATTTCCTTTTCCTTAATAACCTAACCAGTGGGTTGAATTTCACATTTGTGAAATAATCTAGCGACACTAAGACCTAATATCTACCATAGACCCAATGTAGGTCATTGAGTTAATCATTAAGCACTTCATGACACATTACTAGCTTAGCCTAAGAATTACAAACCTTTGGATGGATAATATAACAAGGCCTATTGTAGAAGCATAAAGCCCCATGCCCGACATCCCCGCCCCTAATATATACAATATATTGACTCTATTTTTGACAATTTTAAAGCCCCTTTTATGAATGGACATGATAAGATATTGATCAACAAGGTGAAGTCCCTGTGGAGTTGACTTAGGTCCTTTTTTAGCTTAATTTCACGACTACCCCCCACCATTTCTCAATCAATAATTTTTCTTCATCCCATTGATTTGTTCTTTGAGTAGAATTCAATTATTTTGGTTATAGTGATGAGGATCCTAGACACTAGATTTCGAGGTTAATTTGGTTTGTCCTTGATGATCAATATCTAGACATTGTTCCACATAGCTTACAAGCATTACCTTTGAATTCCAACCATTTTCCAATGAGATACCTAGTGTAGAATCCTTCTTCTCTCAAATCTTACAACACTACCAAGCATCCATCCATGAACTATAGTAATGTTGAGTGAAGCTTTGAGGATGAAGCACACTTTAAGGGTCATGTGGCTATCAAACAATGTTATAGGTTGAAATAACACCTCTAAACTTAGCACCATCCAACATTACCACCCTTGCTCCTACTGATATGCATCATGTGGAAAACAACCATTAACATGAATAAGTTTGAGACATTAGATAGGTCACTAGTATGGAATCATGTTGTCTGACATAATATCACCTCATTTAATTTAGTGAAAACTCTTCTAACATGCTTTTCTCGACCAACATGTAGGGTGTGGTTTCTAGTGTGTACCTATCACATTTTGACACTATTTTTTGTTAGAGCCAACTAAGGGCTCCATCAATGAACATTGTGCAATAATTGTATTTATTGTATCATTTTGTTCCATATGGCATATATTTTACATAAATATATGGATAATCTATGTTAGAAAGAATGAGGGAGAGACAAACATATATAATGCAATTTCTTCCTAATAATAAAGCTACAAAGGAGTTCCTACCACAAATTTCATTATTTATGCTTAATGATGTGTTTGATTGCTCACTTTTCACTAAATGCTCTTAATTTGAAGGACCAACTGACATGTATTCTATGTGAGATAGTTAATGGAAGGAACGTCTTGCCAAAGTATGGAAGTCACTCCTCAAATAAGAGGACATGAGTGGGTTGTATCTATTATGAAAAGTTTCCTAGAGCTTGTACCTTGACCCACACATTTCTCCCAAGCACTGGTGCAAACATGAACACAAGCACAAGCATGTCAATGGAGAGACTTAAAAGTTGATGGAGGTAATAACAACACCCATCATCACTAACCCAACAAGCCATGATTGACTTGTTTATTCATTCTTTATTAATCATTTTAATTGATATTACTACGTTCTTAAACAAATTACTCATCTTCAACTTACTTCACTTAATTACCTCTACTCTCCTAATTAACAATCCAACCTTAATTCATGTAACTTACTTCATTTAATTATATACAACTTCATGGAAGGAACATATTGCCAAAGTATGGAAGTCACCCTTCCAATAAAGAGGTCACGAGTGGGTTGTATCTATTATGCAAAGTTTTGTAGAGTTTGCATCTATTATGCAAGCATTGGTGCAAACATAAACACAAGCACACGCATGTCAATGGAGAGACTTAAAAGTTGGTGGAGGTAATAACAACACCCATCATCACTAACCCAACAAGCCACGGTTGACTTGTTTATTCATTTTTTATTAATTATTTTAATTGATATTACTACATTCTTAAACAAATTATTCATCTTCAACTTCACTTAATTACCTCTATTCTCCTAGTTAACAATCCAACCTTAATTCATGTAACTTACTTCACTTAATTACCTCTACTCTCTTAATTAACAATCCAACCTTAATTCATGTAACTTACTTCATTTAATTATCTACTACTTAACAATCTAACCTTCCAATCCAATTCATGTAACTTACTTCAATTAATTATCTACTTATGTACTTAACAATCTAACCTTCCATGCGTACATAAATATTATAAACACCACTTCACACTAACATAAGATCAATAAAACAATTCTCCACACAGTAACTAAATCTTAATTATTTACTTTTCTATTTAATATATATATGTACGTAAATATTATAAACACCGTTTCACACTAACATAAGATCACTAAAACGATTCCCCAAACTGTAACTAAATGTTAATGATTTACTTTTCTATTTAATATATATATATATATATATATATATAAAGTTGAATAACTTGAACATGTTGCCAAACTTTGGATATATATAGTTATCTTGATTATAACCAATCAAGATATTCGAACCTGGCCAACTATCCAACTCAACTATCATGATGCCTCATTGATATTCCTGCTTAGGATTCTGTCATAATGAACTCCTAAAAGATAGTACAATATGACCAACATTCTCTTACAGATATTCTTTTAAGGAAATATGGAATACTTGCTCACCTGGAGATCTCTATCTAGTAATTGGTGAACAACAATGACATTATTACAAATGATTTTCTTTGACCACCATGCCTGGTCAATGGAATTATCATGTAGCTTTTATATGAAGTTAATATAAAAAATTTGAAGTTTAGATGTATGTAGTGGATACATAAGAATAATGTGTCAATTAGCTATTAGTCTTATCTTAAGTTTGAAGACAATATAAAAGGAAAAAGTAAATTTAGTACACACTTATGATAAAAGTAAAGAGCATGTGGGCTCATTGTGTTTGGTATATCATGTGATGATTATTTAACAATGGAAAGTCATTGCTGGCTGCCACTTGGCATAACTTTGAGTTAAAATGTTGTTTTCCAAACATAAGGCAACATTTTCTGTCATATTGTACCAAGACATAGCTAAATCTTTTCTCTCATATATCATATGAACATGGCTTTAGCAACTCTATTAATGCTATTAATGTACTTTCAATTATTCTTCTTCTTCCAATTATCTTTAGATGATCTTTTTGGAGGCCATTCTAAGTCCCTTGCTGTTGTCTCGGATTTTGAATATTTATTTGATTAATTTTTAGTTTGAATGTTTACACCATCTATTTATGTGCATTGATTATTTTAAAATATTAATGTCGAGATTATAGGTATTTAATAAATATGATTTTTTTTAATATTCAAAATTAATGTTTAATTTTATATTTATTAAAAAAAATTATTATTATTACATTTTAATTTATAATATTTTTAAAATAATTTATTTTTATTTAACTTAAATAATATAATGATAATTTTTTTGACTTTGGCTTTTGTTCTTTTTAAGATAGTAAAGTCACCTCAACTTAATTATGATAGTTGGGATGAACATTGTGTTGTTTGAATTTGTTAGTATTAGGAGGTACCTTAAGTTTTGTGTTTATATTTAGGTTTAAAATTCTAGGTTGTTAGTTTTGTGTTTATATCTAGGTTTAAAATTCTAGGTTGTTATTTTATGTATTAAAATTTTGTATTTTAATATTTAGAATTAATGTGAATTTGAATATATAACAAGATTAATTTTAGATTTTGATATTTTATTAATAATATGATTTTTTTTTATAAAAAAGTTATTTTTTAATTTCATTTAAATTAATCTAGTGGAACCCTCTTATAAAAATTTGGTAAAAACTTTAAATATAAATAGAATTTTAGGATATATATATATATATATATATATATATATATATATATATATATATATATAATTACTTTTATATTTATTATTATTATGATAATTGATATTTTTTAAATAACTTATTTTTATTTAACTTAAACAAAATAATATTTTTTTTTACTTTGGCTTTTGTAATTTTTAAGACAATAAAGTCACTTCAATTTAATTATGATAGTTGGGTGATGAGCATTGTGTTGTTTGAATTTGCTAACATTAGTCTAGTTGGGGTCCAACTTTTAATGATTATGATAATCAACCAATTGAAGTTTAGTTGGGGTCCAATTTTTAATGATTATGATAATCAACCACTTGAAGCTAAACTTTTTTATGATAGAACTTAAGTTTTGTGTTTATACTTAGGTTTAAAATTTTAGATTGTTATTTTATGCATTCAAGTTTTGTATTTTAATATTTATAATTTATATGAATTTGGGTATTTAATGAGTTCAATTTTAGATTTTTATATTTTCTTAATAATATGAATTTTTTTTCATAAAAATAGTTTTTTTTTTTTTAATTTCATTTATTTTAATCTAGTGGCAAATGAATTCTCTTATAAAAATTTGGTAAAAAAAATTAGATATGAGTAGAGTTTTACCATGATCTAAGGTATATGTATGGTGAAGTAATGACTTGGACATTTTTTTCAATTATGATCAGATTCATATCATCAAGAAATTGTTTAGAGTTCCAAATCTATAAGAACTCAAGTATCTATGTATTCAAATTCCAACAACCTAGAATGAAGTTTGCTATTGCTACAAGAACTCAACTTTATGTGTAGTCAAATCCCAACAACCTGAATGAAGTTTGCTATTGCTACAAGATTAGACAATTCCCTATAATTATTCTATTTAAAAGTCTCCAACACCACTAGTTAGAGCTATTGAAAACAAAGAAGTCTAAACATTCTATTTTTTGGATTTTTTAGGGCAACCATGCCACTATGTAATTGTTGGTGAAATTGCAATTTTTTATTGCTTAAATTGGATTTTTTAATACATACACAGATTGTGCAATCTCAATCATATTTCAACAACTTTTCTAATTTTTTGGCTAGATTTTGAGCAAAACTAGTCTAAAAAAGTTTTTAAAAGTAGCATGTTTAGACTATTCTATTGAAAACTCCAATCCAAACTGATTAACATATATCAAAACCTCTCCTCTCCATCATTACATAATTGTTGTTATAAACCCGAGATGATAGAGTTCCTAGTTAAAAAATTTAAAACCCTTTTATTTTTAAATTATGAAATTAGATTTTGATTATACCTAAAGAAATATTTTTACAAATTGAAGTAACTAAAAATATTGCATATATTATGGATGTAGTCTAAAATTTCTATGTTTTTATTTTTTGGGGGTATTTTTTTTATGAGTTTTGCTCAAAATTCGGTGGGAAATTCATAAAATTTCAAATTTCAATGGTTGAAATCACATATTTTGGGTGCCGTGGAGATTTTGAGGGAGCTAAATTTATGCATTCAAAAAAGATATTTAAACAATGTAAAATTGTGAGTGATGAATCTATTTATACATTCAAAGACGATATTTAAACAATGTAAAATTGTGATTTGACCAACAATTTTGTTGTGGAATTCAAGTAATAATTCCCCAAAAAAATTAAAAATATAAAACATTTAGAATTGAGAATAAATCCATATATTATTTTCACAAATTAAAAAAAAAAACTCTAAAATATTCTGACTTAAAAAAACACTTAACATAAATTTATTTTTAATTTAAATAATATATATATTTTAAATTATACCATTAAAATTATAATATTAAAAAAAAAAAAATTCAACATTCAAAAGATGTATCGAATTAACCAAAAACATGATGAAATTAGGAAAAGCATTTGTCTTGGCTTGATGTATGGAACACTCAAGATCCAAAGCCTTCATTCTTTCCCGTTCCCATGTAAAAGTTATTAGCTTTCACATCTTCTTTTGCTTTGAGTTGGTTCTCATCCCCGGAAGTTTTCCATATCACTTACCTTACTTTATTCCTACATTAACTGATTTATCTTTTTAATTGAGATTGCATTACAAAGACATGACGATATAAAATTGTCAAAGTTTACCATGTACGCCTGCTTTGCTTGTCAATAATTCAAAGCAAAAGGGAACTTCCTAACCTTTTGAAATCCATAAATAGAGTGACTGATCCATATGCTTAATTACTTTCTTACTTTGTTAATATAAAAAAAAAAAACAAAAGTAAATGCATATCTTGCTGGTTTGGTTAAGGATCATACATCTTTTCTTTTCCAAATATATTATATAAAAAAATTAATATTCTCTTTTATTGAAAGGAAATTGAAATGATATCAAAGTCATTTTTATACTATATTATTTTATTTTAATGTGGAGAACTTCAAATTCCCAACCAAAGTACATATTAGTGAGGATTTTATACTCACCCAAGTTTGAATTTGAATTTATTTGTGTGATAACAACTTTTGTGAAATCATTGAATTATTATTTTATTTTAATGTGAAGAATTTCAAATTCCCAACCAAAGTACATATTAGTAAGGATTTTATACTCACCCAAGTTTGAATTTGAATTTATTTGTGTGATAACAACTTTTGTGAAATCATTGAATTATGGGTACAATTACAAATTAAATTATTGGATCATGTTTTTACTATTATACCAAATTTCAATGTTAATGTAGAAAGTTATATCTAAAATGTTAAATGACAATGTCTTTACAACTTATATTATGAACACAAGTACACAAATTATTGAGTCATGTTTTAACTTAATTGTTACACTAAAATTCAATGTTAGTGTAGAATGTTATGTCTCAACCACTAAACCACAATGCATTTACAATGTAAACTATGAACACAACCACATTGAACATGATTTTGATAAACAATAATAAAACAAAGCATGAAACACCAAAGAAAGGATGAGAAAAAGAAGAAGATCAAAATCTATCAATTATTAAAAATATATACAAATACATATCCTAGAAACTAGTACTAAAACAACTTGTTGTTCATCATGGAGAGTTGTGTTCCCTTCAAAGGAGATCCATCTTGAACACCACTCCCCTCATTGAAATGATCAAAAGTATTACACTTTGTTTCCTTGCAACATGTTGAAACTACACTTTGTTGCCTTGCAACATGTTGAAACTTGACACTGATTGCATGCCTTAGAGTTTTGATCTTCGTCACTTCTTGAGCCATATTACTTCACCATCCAAAGGTGATCCATCTTAGACACCACTCATCTTATTGAAATTGTGGAAAGTACTACACTATATTGCCTTGTAATATGTTGAATACTAACATTGATTGCATACACCACAATTTTGGTCGAAGCTACATTTTGAGGCATATCCATGCATCCAAAGGAGATCCATCTTGAGCACCACTAGCTTCACTAAAAATGTTGAAATCACTATGCTCTCCTAGATCCATCTTGAAATCTTGGACACCACACTAAATGCATACAAGAGAGTTTTGATATCCACCACATTTTGAACCATATTGTTTCATCCAAAAAAGATCCACTCTAAACACCATCCACCTTGTTAAAATTATCTAAAGCACCACACTTTCCTAGTGACACCCTAAACACCACTCACCTTAGAAAACACTATAATTTTTTAGATCCATTTTAAACACTGTCCACCTTATCTCACTGAAATTATTAAAATCACTACACTTTGATCCATTTAAAATGCCATTAATTTGATTGAAATGTTAAAAACACTATACCTAATTATTTTGAAAAAAAATAAACCTCAGCAAACTTTATACTTCTCCCAATGTAATAAACTTCAGCAAACTTTGTACTTCTCCCAATGTCTTTATTGGTATAGAGTGAAAATTGACATAAAGAAGCTCTATTTAACACTCATCCAACTTGTCATTATCTTACAATATATTGAAGATGGACATTGATTTTGAACAAAGAACAAACTTCAACAAAATTATTTTCCAATATATTGAATGTGTAGTTTAAATGTTTTTATTTTTAACCTTTTTTTAAGACACAATTTTTGTTTATAATCAATTGTAATAAACCTCAAGCAAACTTTGTTCTTCTCCCAATTTTATTGGTATAGAGTGAAAATTGTCATAAAAAAGCTATATTTAACACTCATCCAACTTGCCATTATCTTACAATATATATATTGAGATGGACATTGATTTTGAAAAAAAAAAAAAAAACTTTAACAAAATTATTTTACAATATATTGAATATGTAATTTAAATGTTTTTAGTTTTTAACCTGTTTTAGAAACATTTTTTTTAGATCAATTTTTCCCAAAATCAGATAAAAATTCAAAAAAAAAAAAGCTAAAGATTGCACAATCCAAGTACTTTAAAGATTTTTCATTTAGACTTATCTACATTGCCATTGCCATTACCATCTCCTTTTACAAGAGGTTGAAGATTGGCATTGACTGCATTTGGTCTTGTGCCATATTATCTTGGCATTGTGAAATTTTAATGTGGACGATTGATTTTGGCAGCCAACAAAATATATTCCTTAAAAAGCAAACACACGGGCCCTAATAAGGTCTGGTCCCGTTCAACCAATGGAACACGACCGAATTCAGCGTGGACTATGAGGTTTAGCGGTCGAGTTTGAGTGGGAGAAGAATGGAGGCTTTGAGGCTGACATGACTAAAGTAAAGAGGGTGAGCATGCGGATTCTGCCCAGAAATGCCTATAATAATCATTATTAGAATGACGATGCTCACACGGCCCAACGTTGCATGGATTCGTTTCGTGTCTGCAATTCAAATATCGCTTTTTGTGGCTCTATTTATACCCTGAATGGTAGTTGTCCCTTCTTCACACATGAAGTTGCTACGTATCCCTAGATTCATATGATGATGACAAAATAGTAACAGTGCCAGGCGGCCGTTGATTGATGGTTGAATCGCTGTTGTTATTATTGATGTTGATTTTCCAGGATCAGTTTCAGAAATTCTAGCAGTAGTAATGGTCATGGGCACCTCCGGCATTTGTTTGTCAGGTATTTTAGTTCCCCTTCTTGTTATTATTATCAGTCTAGTGTTTTCTCACTGCGTCTCCGCAGCTTCGAATCCGTTGGCCCGTGAAACACAGGCGCTTCTGGCTCTCAAATCGGGCTTCGTGGACTCCCATGGCCACCTGCAGGACTGGAACCTGAACAACCAGGATTCTGGCTCCCCGTGCTCCTGGTCGGGCGTCGCATGTGATCGCAGCTTTAGCAAGGTCGTAGCCCTTGATCTCTCTCAGAAGAATCTCGCCGGCGTGATTTCCGACCGTATTCAGGAGCTCCAGCACCTCGTCGGCCTCAACATCAGCAGAAATTCGTTCACGGAGCTGTTTCCGGCGTCCATCTTCAATCTCACCGGGCTTCGAACTCTSGACATCAGTCACAACAATTTTAACGGGAGCTTCCCGGCCGGGATTTCGAAGGTCGAGCGCCTGCAGATATTCAATGCCTTCAGCAACAGCTTCAGCGGCCCGCTGCCWGTGGAGCTCGCCAGGCTCTCTGTTCTGCAGGAGCTCAACCTGGCGGGCAGCTACTTCGAGGGATCCATCCCGGCGGAATACGGGTTTCTTGGTACTAATCTCAGGTTTCTCCACTTGGCCGGGAATTTGATCACGGGACCTATACCTCCCGAGTTGGGCAGGCTGCAGCGTCTCCGCCACATGGAGATTGGTTACAATCATTATTCCGGCGGGATTCCGCGGGAGCTCGGCAACATGACCGCGCTCGAGTACTTGGACATCGCCGGGGCGAATCTCTCAGGCTTTTTGCCGGCGGAATTGGGGAACCTCAAGAAGCTTAGCTCCATGTTTATCTTCAAAAACAACCTGAGAGGCTTCATCCCTCCGCAGCTGAGCAATATCAGCGAGCTAGAGTCGCTAGATTTATCGGACAATCTTCTCACGGGCCCAATTCCGGAGAGCTTTACAAAACTCAAGAAGCTGAAATTGCTGAGCCTCATGTGCAACAGAATGAGCGGAACCGTGCCGGAAGGGATGGCGGACCTGAAAAACCTGGAGTCGTTTCTCATTTGGAATAACTCGTTTTCTGGCCGGCTACCCGAACGGCTGGGAAGGGATTCGAGCCTGCGATATCTGGACATCTCTACCAACAATTTCACGGGCCCAGTTCCGCCGGATCTCTGTGCGCAAGGTATGCTTTCCAGGCTCATACTCTTCTCCAATGGATTCGAAGGCGAGATCCCTTCCAGCCTCGCTCGATGCCGTCCGCTCTGGCGTCTCCGCATGGCAGATAACAGGTTCAGCGGCTCAATACCCCGAGGTCTCCTGGGAATGCTGCCCAATTTAACTTTCGCGGACCTGTCGATGAATAATCTCACCGGCGGAATCCCTGCGGAGCTCACCGATTCCCCGCGGCTTCAATACCTGAACGTTTCTCACAATCCTCTCGGCGGCAGACTTCCTGTCAAAATTTGGTCTGTGCCGTCTTTGCTAGTATTCTCTGCCTCTTTCGCAAACCTGTCAGGCAAGCTTCCTACCTTCACCAAATGGAATTCGCTTATCAGCCTCGAATTGCAGGGAAATGCCTTATCCGGCAGCATTCCGCAGGATATTATTCATTGCCAGAATCTGGCAAGACTCGAACTCGGGCACAATGAGATAACAGGGCTGATTCCCAAGCAGCTCGCCAGCATTCCCAAGATTCAGCGCATCGATTTATCCCACAACGCGCTCGCGGGGACGATTCCCGCGGAGTTCAACAGCTGCACCGGTTTAAAGTTTTTCAATGTCTCATACAACGATTTATCTGGCTCGGTGCCTTCCGGGGGCATTTTTCGGCACATCGGCGCCAGTGCTTTTGCTGGCAACCAGTTCCTGTGCGGAGGCGTGTTGGGACCGTGCATGAATCTAAGCCATGTTGGTGCCCAGGACTCGAAGCGGAGACCTCGAGCTAAGCCGGGAGCATTAGTCTGGGTGATGGGCGCAGGGTTTACCGTTTCCGTATTCATAGTAATCATCGGAACCCATTATTACAAGCGCTACAAAACTCGAAGCAGCGGAATATCACACAGAGCAGATCCGTATCAAGCTCAAGGAACTCATCCATTATATATTGAAGAAGGAACGTGGAAGATGACGGCATTTGGGCGCCTGAGTTTCACAGTGGAAGACGTTCTGAAATCCATGAAGAGCACAAACATAATCGGAAACGGACCGCTTTCCACAGTATACAAAGCAGAGATGCCAGGAGGGGATGCCATAGCCGTCAAGAAGCTGCAGTTGAATCAGAAATTAAATCAAAATACCCTCGAAGAACTAGATGCTTTGGGCAATGTAAGGCACAGAAATATACTCAGGCTACTCGGCTTCTGTTACAACAACGAGAATTCTCTCATTTTTCTGTACGAGTTCATGCCCAACGGTAGCCTGGCCGGCGAATATCATAACAAGAAAGAATTCGGCTGGGCGACGAGATATCAAATCGCGGAGGGACTCGCACAAGCGCTCTGCTATCTTCACCATGACTGCAATCCAGCAACTGTGCACGGCGCCTTGAAGACCAGCAACGTACTGCTAGACAGTCACATGGAGACCCGGCTTTCTGATTTCTGCATGGCCAAGCTTCCGGACGACACCATGTGCTCCACTGCCTATATCTCCCCAGGTAAATTCTTCATCTATATCCATTAATATTCTTCTTTTCTAATTCTTCTAGGTCTTATCGATTAATCATGGGCTTTTTTTTTTCGCTCATGCAGAACATGAACCTTCAAGGGACGAGAAGTCCGACATCTACAGCTTTGGAGTGATTCTTCTGGAGCTCCTGACAGGCATGAGCGCAGTCGACTCAGAAGGGGTCAGCATTGTCGATTTCGTTCGAGGAAAATGCACCGAGATTCGGAGGACGGAAGGTTCTTTGATGGACATTTTAGACAAAAGCATGAACAAGCAGTCGGCGGTGAAGGAAAATCAGGCGATGCTGATGCTCCATGTGGCCCTGCTCTGCACCAACAGGCGCCCGTTCGATCGGCCATCCATGAGAGATGTAGTGAGCATGCTCTCTGAGAAAACGCCGCTGAGGAAAACAGTTATGGATTTTCACTGTACATTGACCCAAGGAAGCACGTCGGCGTTCCCAATGTGAAGAAGGAATCTCTCAGTGGCAGTGGAGAGTCATGGAACACGTACAATATACTTTACAGTTGCTGTAACATGGGTTGTTGTTTGTGCTGCATTTTATCTATAGATATTATATACACACAATTCATTACATAAATTAGAAGGAGCATCAAAATAAAACACATTTGATCGATTCAATGCAGATAGAGAGAAAAAATTAGTGAGTCTTCTCAGCGTTGTGCTGTGCTGCCATGAATATTTTCAGTCTGGCTTTTCTGTAAGGCACTTTTGCGAGGCCGTAGCCGCCAGGGAATATCATCAAAATCTATTTGTGTGGAAGCTGGGAATTCGGTCTCGAAAGTGGCAACAACAGCAAAAAATGAGATTGGATAGTTCAAATTTGTAATCTTATACGTATGCTCTGCTCTTTTTTTAAATTTGTAATAAAGATGCTTTGCGATTTCAATGGCTGGCTTTTTATAATTATTATTTCAAAAATTGAGATGGGATTTGAACTCGATTCGTTGATGTCTGACCCACATGAATTTATTTTTATTTTCATCGAATTTTGATCATGGTGATTGTGAGTCCAGACTGTTCTTAGACTCTTACAGTGCTAAAAAGAAATATTCTCTTTTGCTTTATATATTTACAAATTACTTTGAAGTTAGGAATGGATGAATCAATCAATTCCAGGACAAAGTGATGAATATAGTTGTTCGAAGCATATAAATCTAAGCACGAGATTACGGAGAACTGATTGGACAATGATTTTTGGTCCTCATCATTGTAACAAACTTTGAATAGACCTTTGGTTGGTCTACTCACTAGTTAACATATATATTTGTCATTCTTTTTTGATACCATGATTTTAATAACTAAAGGGTAAAGGTGCATTTACTTTTTTAAAATAAAAATGTTATAAGTACTAGAATAAGAATAAGCATTCACATTAAGCATAAAAATCCAAACATCTCTCTTATAATAGGTTAAGAATACAATACCCTTCTCTACTTGAAGAAGAAGATGTAGATAAGAATGTTTACAAGAAAGAAAGCACTCGAAAAGGCTAATCAATCATTCACATAATGATGTATAATCATAACCACCAAGTAATGGCTAACCCTAACACATAACTAAGTGTTGTGATAAACACAATATTCCCGAGGTACACATGAAAATGGCCAAGGACTTAGGATTATGAGCCAAAATGCTAACAATCTATCCCTTAATCATAAGTTTGTACAAGTGTACTTATTAGGCTTAAAGATTAGTGGAAAAGTTGGTAACGTCTCGAGTTTTCAACTTGATACCTATGGTTTGAAACTTTATGAGTCTCGAGGAAGATCTGCTTGAAAAAATACCAAAAGTGGATGTCGAATACCAAGTCTAGAAATTTCATTGTATAACAAATGAGTCAAATAACCTCTAAGTGTTCACTGATATAAACCCAAAATCAATGAGAGAAAATCTTGATGAGAAGTGAATTGATTGTAAATCCAACACATCCCAAATCCTAAAAATGCATGACAATCCAATTTGCCAAGAAAAAGTGCAAAAGAATTAGTTGTTTGTTGCTAGGTTCAAAGACCATTCATGTAAGTGAGAAGACTAAGTTCAAAGACCATCAAGGGAACAAATGTGTTCACAAAATTACTCTAAAAGAATGACACATAATTTTTTTTGTCAATAATCTAGCTAATAGAAAAAAGAAAATGTCGATTAGTATCATAATCCTATATCATATTAAACTTGTGTATGGAAAACCTATGAATTATTCAACAACGAGTGAATTGTAATGTTTTCCAAAAACATTTGAGAAGTAAACTAGGTGTACTATTGGTATTGCCTCAAATCTAGAAATCATACTATCACTAAAAAAATGTTGAACTACCATACATGTCACAAATATATAATAAGTGATTGGATCCCCAAATGCCAAAATGGAAAATCATCCATCAAAATATCATCCATACCAAAATCCTAAAAAATTACCAATAGATAAATTGTATTAGTGAATGTCCTCTGAAGGTCAAACTAAGCAATCCAAAAACTCTGTATCATCCATGCCAATATCCTCAAAATCAATCATGAATAAATTGTAATCCTCAAAAATCAAAATGAGCAAATTTTGAAACTTGAACATCATTATTGGTATCTCCCTCCAGTGAACTGAAAGGTGACAACTTACAGGACTTGTAAAACAACAACATCAATATACCTCCCTTGAAGAGAGAAAAGAGTGACCATACTATCTTTGAGTGGAGTCTAAAGACCCGAACTTCAACTTAAAATATGATTTTAATTGGACCCAGTCATGCCCTAACTTATTAACTCTTGAATCAAAACATTCATGTCCATTTTCTATAGAAATACCCCCCATTAAACATGGTTGTACGTGTGTATGAACCCGATGATAAAATTATTCCAATAACTTGTCTTCCAAATCTCAATGCCAAGTACCTAACCATCCAATATATGTACCTATATCTGATTAACCTTCATTTTCTTCTTACACCTGTCTAAAAGGTGGTTTGTCTTTCCACAAATACTACATGCGTTAAGACCAAACAATGCAAATCCTTATAGGCAACTTGATGGAAATGATGAAATTTTTATGCACTTCACCAAATTATTCGTCATCACCCAACTTATCATCATCATTTGCATCACCATTATCCTGATATTCAAGATTCTTTGTCCTAGCTTCAACTCCATCATCAATTGCATGCATTTGCAAACCATCGTCAAGAAAACTTGCACTCACAAATGGAATTGGTTTGGAGTAATTAGGAATATGAAAGAAGTAAGACCAGTTCCTTTATATCTTAAGCCATATTTGTTCATCTTTAGTTGCATCTCTTCCCAAAGTCTTACAATTTATTTTTTATCATTAAACATATCATATGTCTTCCTCTTAGTTTCTTCATCCAATTCATTTTTTTCTTCTCAGTGTCCTAATCCAATTCATCCATATCATCCAAAGGTTTATGTTGCTCAAGGTCTTATTGTTCATTGTCAACAATGGATTAAG
>JASDQU010790123.1:167265-186080 GCA_032191745.1 Picea mariana | reverse complement strand
AAAAATTTATCAAACATACCTAGATCCATACATTTAAAACAAAAATTTCCACTTATCTTACCTTTAACAAAGCACAAAGATTTAAGAACTTACCTCTTTTCTTCAGATTTGAGTTTTCTTCTTAGCATAGAGATTCACAAGTCAAATAGACTACTGCACATTAAATCAACAGATCTACACATAGAGATTTCTTTTCTTCAGTTCCTAACAATCACATTTTCAGGTCCTGGAAACGAAACCATTTGTTGGCACAGGGGAAAACCCAGGGTTCAATGCTCAAGAGAGCACCAACAAAACCCTAACTACCGACCCTTTTGGCAACACCTACGAAGCAGATGAAGTCTCACTTGAGGTAGAGGCAGGGGTGGTTGTAGGAATCATATATCTGCAACCTTAACTGGGACACAGATCTGTGATTACAACACCTTAACAGAGAACTTATCAGTTATAGTTCATTAGTATTTAACTAGTATATACTCCGCAGTAAAAATCCTAATCACAAAGCATCGCAATATTCACACAGATCGGATATATTCAAGTACTAAGCACATAAACATGGATTAGATCTAGCATTCATTCAAATTATTCAACACTAAGCTATCATATTAGATTCTTCTAAGAATATATCAGTGCACTAAGCATTTATTCACATAAATAAGAGAACAACCATAAATTACAAAGAAACCACAACATAGGATATACATGGTTCACCCCCAGCCTGGGGTTACGTCCACCAACTCTTCTTCTTCTTTATTATCTTTTGTCAATCTTCTACATGCACAGAGCCATAGGATCCTACTCCACATAGGACAAGAGATCTGCACACACCTCGCCAGATCCTCCTTCCTCGAGATAGGTTATATCACAAAGCTTCTACTCAATCTCTTACAATCACTTGCACTTAGCTCTACAAGTCTCACATAGTATGCACGAAGCATCTACAATCCACACTTACACTTACACTTAGCACTTATCAAGGTACCAAAAAGACCTTCTTCTTTATTACCTCGCTTATACTTCTATTTATACATTGCAAAAAGGGCCTAAAGATGGGTAAACCCATGGGACGACATTCCCATACCTGTTACATATCCCAAAACCTAAAAATCCCTAGAACGGGGTCGAAATACCGCGATCTCTTCTTCGACTTGTGCTCTACCTTTGTCAGCCTATCGAAGTCCCAAAAGTAGGTCAAACATGACCAAGGATCCTAAAAAATTGGTCAAGGGACAACACTTCCATAAAGTGCTTCGAACAGGCTCATCTTTAGTGATGTTTTATACCCATTGTTGTAGGAAAATTATACCAAGTGTAGATAATCTTCCCATTTAGATGTTTTTTCCATCACATACATCCTTAGCATATCTTCTATCACTTGGTTTACTCTTTCTGTTTTCCCATCTGACTCAGGATGATAGGCTGTGTTGAAGTTCAGGTTCATTTTGAACCCCTTGAAGAACCCTCTCCAAAACTTCGAGGTAAACTTCAATTCTCTGTTAGACACAATTGTCTTGGGAATACCGTGTAGTCATGATACTTCCCTCATATAGATATCAACAACATTAGGTTCTTTGTGAGTGGTATTCAATGGAATAAAATGGGCAACTTTAGTAAGCTTGTCCACTACTACCATGCTTGCATCATGCTTCTTTCTTGTTCTGGGAAATATTGTGATGAAACCCATTGTCACCACTTCCCACTTCCACTCAAGGATGGTTAACAGTTGTAGAAACCTAGTTGGGTGTCAATGCTCAACGTTTACCTTTTGACATTCCAAGCATTTAGCTATGTATTCAACAATCTCCCTCTTCATGCCTGGCCAATAATATTGGCTCTTGGCTGCTGAAATTGTTTTCTGATATCCTAGGTGTCCTACATAAGGTACATTGTGCATTTATTTTAAAATCACAGTCCTCAATTCAGGATAATTGGGTACATAAACTCTATTTTTGTCCAATAGAATTCCATCAATTCCCAATTCATAATCCTCAACTTTCTGTTGCATGTTACCTTGCTATAATTTTTTACCAATTCCATGTACTACAAATCAACTTTTGCAGCTTTAGAAATCCTACCTTTAAGATCCTTTTGATACATGTTGATAGTTGTAACATGTAGTTTATGCACTCTCCTACTGAGTGCATCAACCACTTTGTTCTCCTTTCCTTTGAGTGCATCTACTATGCCTAGCATTCAAAGTAGGTTGATCAAACAGATACTTCAAACCATTATGGTCATTCTTGAGCTCGAACCTATTTCCCATGAGGTAGTGCCTCCACTTCTTCAAGGTGTGCACTATGACTGCCAACTCCAAGTTGTGAGTGGTGTAGAGCCTTTCATGCTCTTTCAATTTTTTGGACTCGAAAAATATCACAAATCCTTTCTGACTAAGGACTCCTCCTAGTCCTTCTTTGCATGCATCTATGCAAACCACGAAATCTTCATCTGGATCTACAATCTTTAGAATTGGAGCACTGGTTAAAAGTTTCTTCAATTGCTGGAAGCTCTTTTCACATTCTTCTATACATTGAAAATTCTCCCCCTTCCTTTGCAAGGAAGTGATGGGGTGAGATATTTTTGAAAACCTTGCAATGAACCTTCGATAGTAGCCAGCTAGAACCATGAAGGATCTTACTTTTGTCACATTTTAAAGCATTTTCCACCCTTTAATGGACTCAATCTTTTCAAGGTCCATGACTATCCCTTCTTCCTATATGATATGACCAAATAATGAATTTTGTTTTGATTAAAAGAGCACTTGCCCAATTTGGCATACAACTGATGCTCTCTTAGCACTTGCAACACCATCCTCAAATGATGCTCATTCTCTTCTTCCGACTTGGAATATACAAGGATGTCATCCAGAAAGACAATGACAAACTTGTCCAAATATTCCTAGAAAGCGCCATTCATTAAGCACATAAAAAAATGGGTGCATTTGATAACCCAACTGGTACCAATGTGAACTCATAATGACCATACCTTTTTCTAAAGGTGGTCTTGTTGATGTCTTCATCTTTAATCCTTACCTAATGGTATCCCGACCTGAGATCAATCTTTGAAAATATTCTAGCATCCTTCAATTGATCGTAGAGATCATCAATCCTTGGTAGAGGATGCTTGTTCTTTATAGTACTTTATGCAACCGTCTGAAATCAATGCACAATCTCAATGTCCCATCTTTCATCTTCATGAACAAGACTGGAGCACCCCAAGGTGACACACTTGGGTGTATATATCCCTTATTCAAAAGTTCTTTCAGCTATATTTGTAGCTCCTTCATCTCTAGTGTGCTCATTCTGTAGGGAGTCTTTGACGCTGGAGGTACTCCAGGCATCAAATTTACAGAGAAATCAATATCTCTCTTTGGAGGTAGTCATGGTGCCTCCTTGAACACATATTCAAAATATTCTAGGACTGCATGATCCTCCATATTTGGCACCTTATCCTTATATTATTCTTCCATATGGGCTGCAAATATTTGAAAACCCTTCCTAAAACACTTCTTCAGCTGCATTGCTGAGATTTCTCTGACAACAACTACCCTGGTAATTCCTTGGACTTCTCTCCGATTTCCTTCTTCATCCAAGCAAGTGAAATCCTTTTTATGGTAGTCTAATATGGTATGATGTTGGTCCAACCAATCCATACCAATTATGAAATCATATGATCCTAAAGGAAAGATGTTCAGATCTTCCTTGGTACTTAGTCCATTCATGCCCACTGGACATGATTTAACCAACTCAACAACTTTCCTCTTGGCTCTTGTAGCCAGCTGTACCATCCAATATTTCTCATGCTTAAACATAATATTTTCATAACTTTAGGATCTGTGTAACTACGACTAGCTCCTGAGTCTATTCAAATAGTAAAGGCATGGCTATTGATCATACCTTCAACTTCAATCATGTGTGATTGAAACTCATCTTGCTTGTTGTCCAGGGCTGCATAGATTCTTGGTACTCTTATGCCCATTTCCTCCACTGTTTCATCTTGATGAACATTGTGAACAAATCTCACCTTGTCCTTTATATGAGGACAATCTCTATACCTATGCTCTCCTTTACAACCCCAACAGTCCGTAGGTGTTGGCCTTGGCCTTTTCCCACCTACTTCAGCCATCCTGGGCTCTCTCAAAGCTGGCTGTCCTTGAGGAATATTCCTAAAAAATGGTGGTTTGTTTCCCTTATGCCTCTGCTCCCTCTTAAAATTATTCTTGTCTTCCCAAGATTTTTTGAAAGTAGGCTTTCCTTTTTGTTGATCATATAAACATTTTTCTCTCCTTATAGTTTCTTCCATAGTTTTAGGATCATCATATTGGATCTTGTCACTGATGGAAGATGGTAGCCCACTAAGATACCTTTGAATCTTAAATGTATCATCCTTGATGAAGGGGACATACTTCAACAACTCCAAGAATCTTCTTTCATACTCATTAATGGACATACTTCCCATATTGAGTTCAAAGAACTCTTTCATTTTCTTGTCATAATACCTCGTAGTTAAGTAGTACTTTTCAAAATGTCTCTTGAATTCCCTCCATGTAACATTCTTCTCTTTGACGTGTCGTACTTGCACAAGATGATCCCACCATATGGATGCCTTCCCTTTAAGTCGGTATATGGAAATTATTCCCTCTGCATGAGAAGAATAGTTCCGTAGTTGGAAATATTTCCTCATGCCCAACAACCATGCCTCAACATCTTCATCTTTCTTGTGCTCTCCATCAAAAGTAGGAGGTTTGATTTTATTCATTTCACCCTTCAGTTCATTCACTTCAGATATCCTATCCTTTCTGGTAGGAGATGGACTTGAACTATTGTGTGGCCTCCTTTTAAAATGCCTTCGAGAGTGCTGGTGATGTCTGCTACCACTTCTTCATCTTCTTTCATCATTAGGAGTCCCGTGATTCTCTGATTTGTTGGAGCCACTCTCCTTATACAATTTCTTTTTGATTCTTTCCAGGCCTTGCATCAACTTCATATTGAAGTCTCCCTATTGCTCGTTGGCTCTCATAAGCCTTTTGTTATCTGCCTGGTGCATTTGGACATCCTTTTGAAAATTCGGAATGATTTTCATCATGTTAACTTCTTTATCTATTTCTTCTCCATGCCCATTGGAGTTTGTTCCTTCAATTCCCAAATGGAAATCCATTCCTATAAATTCATCCTCTGAACTATAAGCATCATGTTCCTCCTCCATTTCTCAGTACTATGCAACAACTCGGTTCGTCTCTGTCAATTGTTAACTCTACAAAAATGTGTAGTCAACCGAATTTTTGTTAGTCTAACAGTCTTTAATAATTTTCCAAAGTAACTTAAACAATCTGATTCAACAGAAAGAATATCAGACTCCATTTTTGGTGGGTATGCGTCGATCAAGAATCCCCATGATTCTATCTCTAAGCCCCGTTCTGTTCTGCAACAATTCAACATTCGGTGCTAGCCCCTTTTCTTCATTCCTTAACTCGCATGTGACCATGATTGGGAACAAGTGCTAAACCAAGAGGTGCTTACTCCGTGCTTTGGAGCTTCGGGCTTCAGATGTTTCCAAATCCTTCAATGCCACAAGCCTACGAAGTGGAAAATCTTTGGAGTACCAGATCTTCTGACATGAATCCACGACTATCAATGATCACGATGACTCTCACACTTCGGCCTTCGGAATTTCTCAACGCATGCGACCCCACTTTCCCCTGAAGTGGCTATCCTCTGTAGGTTCTTAACTCAATAACATGTGGCACACATCCCATGTGTCTGTGTCATCCTTGGTGACATCATCATGACCAAATCACTTCGGGACTTTGAAATATTTTACACTTGCATTCCTCAAATGTCCTGAACTTTTGAATTTCTGATCTACTTTACCTTCCGAGGTCCACATAGTACAACTGTCAACAATTAAGGCGGTGGCATGTGGCCCCATGTGTCAGATTGATTTTGTTCCAACAGGGTCGTCAAAGTTCCATTCTGACTGACATGTGGTAGGACTAAGGAAGTCCATGTCACTTTGGGACTTCGGCTTCAGAAGGTTTCACCTTAGAATACTTTGTTTCTCCCGAAGTGTTGAGCTCCAAATACACTGATCTGCCATTGCGCCTTACCCCTTGCTCTTGGATTGATCTACGACTCCGATCTGAATTCGACCAATCCAACAGTCCATCACTTTTCCCCAGATCTACAGTGTAGATCCTCTTCAGAACTTCTGACTTAGACCTGTTTTTCTTATAACACATAAAATTTGCTGAAGTCACAAATTCTAGAGGACTTAAGGATTTAAATTTTCTGCACCTTCTCTAGATTTGACGACTGTCAAGGGTTTGCCTTCTACTGAACAGATCATACGCCCCAATTTCAATCTCACGGCTCAATGCAACGGTTGTTGCAGCTTCTTTCTCTATTTCCAGTCCATAAACCATTATACCTCCTAAGCTTCATAACATGGCCAAGCTATTCTCTTGGCACCCAAGGACACTCTGAACCTCGAATTTTGTCCCTTTCGATAATAATTCACTCTAAAATCTTGTCTCGTTAACCACTAACATGGCCCATCAAGGATCATTGTCGAAACCATGGCTCTGATACCAATTTTTAACGTGCTCGACCATCAACCTCTGTCGGGTAATGCTACTCAAATAACCTTATCTTTTCCAACTAGCTCTGATACCAATATGTAACCTTCCCAACCTTAAATCGATAGGCCAGGCAACATTATCTTGGAAACTAACATGCTCGAGCATACACACATATATATATGGATATATTTCTAATGCAATTTTAACTAGACATTAACATTTTGTACATACACATAATCTTGCAGAAGCGACAATAACACATACCAATATTTAACAGATGATTTACGTTCTACTATCACACAACTGAATGCAGAAATAACAGTAAAAGCATACATGTAGTAATCACAGGAAAAACCATAGAAGTAACAACATATATAAATACATAGCATGTAAATGAACAGAGAGAATGGGTACTTATCTTTTAATTGAGGCCCACCAACTACATGCAGACCTTCCATGAACCTTCCATCCTTAGACCACTCTGCTCATCACACTCAGTAGTGGGTCACCCCCAAGCTGGGACTAAACTCCATCAGGAAAGGGATTTCTAGGCTTGGGAAGGAAAACAAGGAAGTTGCACAGAACAACAGGAAGGATTTTATCCCATGAGCCACTTATGCCCACAACCCAAATAACCTCATTCCCCACATGCACGTTCCACCCCAGGAGGGTACACCTGAAATATCCCTACGCCAAACCCAATTGTAATGTAAATGAAAATGTACTTAAGCTAGTGAGTTGTTTGATATCATTTTTGTATGCACCTTTCATGGCATAGTGCGTGCATGTAATGCGTCATAAAATCAGGAAGTGTGCACATTCTAGGATACCATGTGCAACAACTTAAGAGCGTGTGATTTTGAGGCTACGGAACCTTTGTGTATATGCCGTATTTTATAGGCTGGTGAGCCAGTTTTGTGATTATTAGGCCGGAGAGCCTAGATATTAAAGGCCAATGTGCCTACTTTTGTATATGTCTCAACATTAATATAAAATACATTGTTGTGTGTAGATCGACCACGATAAAAGGGTATAGGGGACTAAACTCCACTAGTTAGGGAAACTGTGGGGGCTAAAAGTTAAGGAAAAGGGTCTAAGCCAGAGAGATTAAGACAAAAAGGAATATTATATTAATATTTCTTAAAGTATAAAGTATGGATAATTATTTTATCCTAAGTTCTAAAGATGGAGACAAGTGGGCCAAAGTAGCTCCCAACATGACAAGTGTCAAATTGGGGACATGCATACATATTGTTTGGACTTAGTTCATTTTCCATCATTCCTCCCATCATGCAATCATCTAGTCAATCATCCATGAGCATTCACACACTCATTGAGCTATCTTCTATACCTTCATGTCACTGTACCTGAACATGTATCCATAGCCATACTTTTTTGTGTAGTTGGTTAGCTTGGGAGATGGACTGAAGAAGCGGGTTATTAGTCCCGTGGGATATTGAAGAGGCGGGTTGTCAGGCCCGTGATAAATTTCTCTCTGGATGAGAGAATTGTTGGGAATTGATTTCCTGAAGGTGCTAAACTGCAGCTATAGGGCTCTGAGACTTTCTGTCCTACCTATTGCTGAAGCCCAGAAAGGAAGTGGGGCAGCCAAAGTACTGTTGAGCAGAGAAGGGGCACACTTCCTGGGGTGGGACAGGCATGTGGGGAATGAGGTATTGTAGGATGTTAGTTTGAGTGGGCACCTGTGACAGAGTCTTTCTTGTTGTCTATGAGCCATTAGTCTGGTTAGGAATCCCTGTACCTAGGTGGAGTTTAGTCCCAGCTCGAGGGTGACCCACTGCTGAGAGTGATAAGTAGTGTGGTCTAAGGATGGGAGGTTCATGGAAGGTCTACACACAGTTGGTGATATTCTTACCAAGATAAGTGTCAACTGTGTGATAAATTTACATGATGCATTATTATTTACATGTTTATTTTTGTGGGTTTATCGTATGTGTGGTTATAACTGTCTTTATAGTTATGGGCATTTCCTGTATATGTTGCATGTATGTATTATTGTTATTTCAGTATGAATCTTTGCAATTACAGAATGCATTTGTCTATTTTCGTTTTATATATAAAGTTCTGCAACAATTTTGTGTGTATATGTTTTAATTGCATGTAGTTCGAAATATTTATGTGCCATAACTCAGTTGGATGTTGGGTATGTTACAGTATGTTCTACAGAGAGAACAAAAGTGTTCTCTAGAGTATCATGGACCGACATGGGTGGCCGGGGATGTTACAATATGGTATCAAAGATTCAGTTTTCAACACTGAGCCTAGATGAGCCAAGCAAGTTGAGTTGAATCAAAATTTTACAGAGGATTTATTTCAAAGTGGAAAAATTTCGAGTTGCAGAGCATCCATGGAAAAAAGTAACAACAATTGTGTGAAATTGGGAAAAGCCCCAATTTCGATTGTTAAATTCATGGGAAAATTGAGAAATTTGGCCATGTGGTGAGATATTATTGATTTAATATCTGTTCTAGAAAATTCAGACCTAGAATTGGTCAAATTTGAAGTTACAGTGAAGCCATGATAGATGGAGTGAGATTCGTATTTAAAATTCTCATTTCGTGAATGGATTTTGGGAAAAATCCGTTCCAGAAATGTCAACTCATAACGATTTGTTGTTGCATAGGTTGAATTGGCATTATCGCTATGAAATCGGGCAAATTTCATAGTTGTAGAATGTCTATGGTAAATTGGGAAAAAGTTGGAAAAAAGCCCCAATTTCTGTAGGGGAATTCACGAGGAATTGATGCACATAAAAATGAATGTGCGTAGGTGGGCACACTAAAAAATCGCGATGTGCAGTAAAAATATGTGGTATGTAAAAATTTGACGTCACGTGGAAAAACATTGGCGTGCTGGTGCGCACGCTAAATTTTTGCGCCGCGCGGAAAATTTTGGTGTGCGGGTGCGTGCACTAAATTTTGGCACCACGTGGAAAAATGTTAGTGTGTGGGTGTGTGCACTAAATTTTGGTACCGCGCGGAAAAATGTTAGTGTGCAGGTGCATGCACTAAATTTTTCCACCGCACGTAAAAAAGTTAGTGTAAATTTTGGGGCCGCGTGGAAAAATGTTGGTGTGCAAGTGCACACGCTAAATTTAGCATTGCGTGGTGTGCATATGCATAATAAGGTGCACACGGTGTGCACAAACATAATAATGGTGCACGTGGTGTGCACAGTATTGGCATAGCATAGAGGAGTTTGGTTGGTACCCGTGCGATGTGGGTTTATGCTGTCGCTTGACAGTTTAATTAATGGTGCGCGCAGAGTATTGGTGCACGGTAGGGGTGTACTAAACTTTGGCATGGTGCAATGCGTAGAGTGAAATGCACATGAAATATCAGTTTGTGATAAAAAAATTGCGTGCAACATGTAATAGTGCAAGAACCAAAATTTTGCGAAGTGGATAATGACGCGTGACACAAAAGTAGTGCGCGCTAGGTATGGGCGTGACAGAGAAGTGATGCACAGTGGTTATAGGTGCGTGAAGCATGATTTACCTTGTGGTGTTGTTGTGCATGCTAAATATGGGTGTACATATTGAAAATTGTGCATGCAAAGTCTTTTGGAGGGTGAACAACAATGGAAAACCAACGAAATTCTGCAACATTTTATACTATTTGAATATCATCTTTTTGCAACGCGTTTTTGAGGTCGTTAAGAGTGTTTTTAGCAACGCAAAAACCATGAGAACACAATGTACCAAAGTACACTCTGTCTTTGCAGCTCAAATAAAATAGCTCGAAGAGAGTCTTCTAATGGTGTAAACTGTTCATCAAATGGAGCTTTTATGAGAAAGTTACAACACAAACAGTGGAGGGTAAATTTTAAGACCCAACTAACTTCAAGAGCCATAACTTTCTGCTCCGGAATTAGATTGAGGTGCAGGAGCAGTAAATGGAAATCTATTGAACCATAGAAGACAGTCCCATATCTGAATTAAATTTCTGGGCATATTAAAAATGTTTAATATGGAAAAGAAGGTACTTGTAGCATTCTAGACCAAAAACACGAATTGGCCTAGAACTTCAGCAGACTGTAACTAGCAGCACGGAACCCAGAAAAAGGTGAAAATTGGAAAAAATATCCATAATATGTATATGAGGAAACCCAATTGATCTCCTACAAAAAATCCAATGGATTAGGTGCAAAAATTCATAATTACAGCGCAAAGTTGTGCCAAGTTGAAGTGGGAACAAAAAAATTAATGGGAAATTTTCAAATAACCATAACTTTCTGCTCAAGACTCAGAATTGAGCGTGGGAGAAGGCGTTTGAAAGGTGTTGGACAATAGAATATATTTATTCACCCATAAAATTGATCTAGCCTTTCAATTTTTTAGGAAATCAGAAGAAATAATTATGATATATTATTGAACCAGAATGGTTCATATTTTTCATGAAATTGTTGAGTCAATTAGCTTGACAAAGTTTTGTTGGCTGCACTTTTTGCATAGTTAACAAAAAATAGATCATATCAGGATCAAAATAAATTCCAAAGGAATGGAAGAGGCACAGGGGACTTACATCCAGGAAGATGAGATCAGAGGGATGGATGTCCATTTGAGCATTGAAGGAACAAACTTTAATGGACATGGAGAAGGAAGGGATGAAAATATGAATATGGTAGAGACCCTTAAAAATTTGCAGAGGGTTGTCCAAAGACATAAAATTGATAATGAAAGGATTATGAGAGAAAAGGAGCAGCAAGAGGAATTCAACATGAAGTCAATGTAGAGCTTGAATAGAAAATAAAATAAATTGGATAAGGAGAGTGGCTCAAGCAAATCAAGAAGTCACAGGTCTCCTGATGAGATGAGAAGAGAAAGAAGGGTTAGCAGAAATCACCATCACTCCCCGAGGAAGTCCAATAAGAGGGAACACATCAGATCAAGTACATCCCCTGTCAGAAAGCATAAGAATTCTGGGGTGGATGAGCTACGAGGAGAAATGAACAAAATCAAACCCCCTACATTTGATGGTGAGCACAAGAAGGATGAAGATGTAGAGACATGATTGTTGGGCATGAGAAAATATTTTCAATTACATAATTATTCATCTCATGCAGAAGGTAGAATTTCCATCTATAAACTCAAGGGAAAGGCATCCACGTGGTGGGATCAACTTGTGCGGGTGTAACACATTAAAGAGAAAAGTGTTACTTGGAGGGAATTCAAGAAGTATTTTGAGAAGAAATACTTGACTAAGAGATACTATGACAAGAAAATGAAAGAGTTCTTTGAACTCAAACTTGGGAGTATGACCATAGATGAATATGAGAGAAGGTTTTTAGAATTGTTGAAGTATGCTTCCTTCATCAAGGATGAGACAGTTAATATTTAGAGGTTTTTGAGTGGATTTCCATCATTCATTAGTGAAAAAATACAGTATGATGATCCCAAGACATTGGAGGAGACCATAAGGTGAGCTAAATGCCTATATAATCAACAAAAAGCAAGGCCAACTTTCCAAAAATCTTGGGAAGACAAAAATAAATTCAATATGGATCATAGGAAGAAGAGAACTAAGCCACCATTCTTCAGAAATAATACTCAGGGACAACCAACTTCTAGAGAACCCGGAATGATTGAGATAGGAGGTCAAAGGCCAAGGAAACCACCTATTCAATGTTGGGGTTGTAAAGGAGATCATATGTTCATAGATTTTCCTCACAAAGGTGAAAACGTGAGAAATGTTCACAATGTACATCAAGCTGAAACAATGGAGGACATGGGAAGAAATGTACCAAGGATCTATGCAACCCTGGATAACAAGCAGGCAAAGTATCAGTCACATATGATTGAAGTGGAAGGTATGATCAACAACCAAACCATTTCTATTTTAATTGATTCAGGAGATCGTCATAATTATACAGATCCTAAGATGGTGGAAAGTTTACATTTTCCAAGAAGCAAGCATGGAAAATCTTGGCTAGTGAAGCTGGCTACCAGAGCTAAAAGAAAAGTTAATGAGATGTTTAAGTCATGTCTTATGGACATGAATGGACTGAACACCAGGGAAGATTTGAACATCTTTCCTTTAGGTTCCTATGATTGTCTAATTGGGATGAATTGGTTGGACCACCATCATGTTATCCTAGACTGTCATAAGAAGACATTTACTTGCTTGGATGAGGAAGGGAGCCTAAGAAGAGTGCAGGGAATTCCCAGAGTAGTAACCATCAGAGAAATTGCAGCTGAAGAGATGTTACAGAAAAGGGTGTCAAATATTTTCATCTCATATGGAAGAGACACCTAAAGATAAGGTGCCAAATTTGGAAGATTATGCAGTCCTAAAATAGTTTGAAGATGTGTTGAAGGAGGTACCAGGACTACCCCCAAAGAGAGATATTGATTTCTCTATAAATTTAATTCCTTGAGTAGCTCCAGTTTCAAAGACTCCTTACAGAATGAGTACACCAGAGTTGGAGGAGTTGCAAATGTAGATTGAAGAACTTATGAGGAAGGAGTATATAGGCACAAGTGTGTCACCTTGGGGTACCCCGGTCTTGTTTGTGAATAATAAATATGGGACATTAAGATTGTGTATTGATTTTAGACAATTGAATAAAGTGACTGTAAAGAACAAGTATCCTCTACCAAGGATTGGCAATCTCTTTGATCAATTGAAGGATGCAAAGATATTTTCAAAGATAGATCTCAGGTAAGGATACCATAAGGTAAGAATTACAGAGGAATATATCATCAAGACCACCTTCAGGACAAGGTATGGTCATTATAAGTTCACAGTGGTGCCATTTGGGTTGTCAAATGCACCAGTTGTTTTCATGTGCTTAATGAATGGTGTTTTCCGAGAATATTTAGACAAGTTTTTCACTGTCTTTATAGATGACATTCTTCTATATTCTAAGTCAAAAGAAGAGCATGAACATCATTTGAGAATGGTGTTGCAAGTATTAAGGGAGCATCAGTTGTATGCCAAGTTGAGCAAGTGCTCATTTTATCAGAAGCAAATTCAATATTTGGGACATATCATTTCAGAGGATGGGATAGCAGTGAATCCTGGGAAGATAGAAGACATTAGAGAATGGTCAACACCAAAGAATGTGACATAGGTCAGATCATTCATGGGCCATGCAGGCTACTATATGATATTTATTGAAGGATTCTCAAAGATTGCACACTCAATCGCTTACTTACAAAATAAGGGTGTGAAGTTTCAGTGGACATTAGATTGTGAAAATAGTTTCCAACACTTGAAACAATTATTAACAAGTGCTCCAATACTAAGGATTGCAGACCCAAATGAAGACTTCATTTTATGCACAGATGCATGTAAATAAGGACTTGGTGGAGTCCTCAATCAAAATGGGTTTGTTATATGTTATGAATCAAGGAAGTTGGAGCATGGAGGACACTATGCCACTCATGATTTGGAGTTGGTAGCCATAGTGCATGCCTTGAGGAAATGGAGACACTACCTCATGGGGAAAATATTTGAGCTAAGAACATACCATAATGGTCTGAAATATTTATTTGATGAGCCAAATCTAAATGCTAGGCAAAGCAGATGGTTAGAGTTTCTAAGTGAATATGACTTTGATATAAAGCATATCAAGGGCAAAGAGAAAAAAGTGGTTGATGCACTTAGCAAAAGAGTGCATGAGTTTCATGTTACAACCATTAGTATGTACCAATCAAATTTGAAACCCATAATTTTAGAGGTTGCAAAATTAGATTTGCAATACAAGGAATTAGTAGCAAAATTATAGCAAGGTAATTTGTAGCAGAAAATTGAAGAATACAAGCTATATAATGATGAAATTCTCATGTACAGGGGAATAATTTATGTACCAAATTATCAGGAATTGAAAAATCTGATATTGAGAGAAATGCATAATGTACCTTATGTTGGGCACCCAGGTTATCAGAAAACTTTTGCAGCTGTAAAGAGCCAATATTATTAGCCAGGCATGAAGAAAGAAGTTGTTGATTTTATTGCCAAATGTTTGGAATGTCAAAAGGTAAAAGTTGAGCATAGACACCTAGCTGGTTTTCTACAACCATTACCCATTCCTGAGTGGAAATGGGAAGTGGTAACAATGGATTTCATCACCAAACTGCCCAAAACAAACAAGCAACATGATTCTATCATGGTAGTGGTGGATAAGCTTACTAAAGCTACCCATTTTATTCTAGTTAAGCTCACTCACAAGGCAACCGACATCACTTATGTTTATATGAGAGAAATTGCTAGATTACATGGAATACCCAAGACAGTTGTGTCTGATAGAGATCCAAAATTTACCTCAAATTTTTGGAAAGTATTATTTAATGGATTTGGAACAAATTTGAATTTTAGTACAACTTATCATCTAGAATCAGATGGAAAAATAGAGAGAGTGAATAAAGTAAATGAGGATATGTTGAGGATTTATGTGATGGATAAACCATCAAAATGGGAAGACTACCTACACTTGGTAGAGTTTACTTATAACAATGGGTACCAAACATCTCTAAAGATGAGCCTATTTGAGGCACTTTATGAAAGAAAGTGCAACAAACCAGTAAGCTGGGATAACCCAGCAGATAGAGCAGTGGTTGGGCTATATTTTCTCAAGGAAATGGAGGAGCAAATGATAAAAATAAAGAAAAATTTAAAGGCTTCCTAAGATAGGCAAAAAATATATGTTGATCAGGGAAGAACTCATAGGGAATTTAAAGTGGGAGACCATGTATTTTTGAAAGTGAAAGCTAACAAAAGTTCCCTGAAGTTGGGAAATTGTGCAAAGTTGGCAGCTTGCTATTGTGGGCCATTTGAAATCCCAGAGAGGATCGGTCCATTTGCTTATATGATTTCATTGCCTACATCTATGCATGTTCATAATGTATTCCATGTATCATTGCTCAAGAAATATATACCTGATGCTAATCATGTTATTGATTGGAATGTGATCCAGGTGGAGCAAGAAGGTGCTTTCCAAGTGCATCTGGTATGCATTCTGGACCGAAAAATCAAACAGCTCCGGAATCGATCCATAGGGCTTGTAAAGGTCCAATGGACCTGGTACGGTCCTGAGGACACTACTTGGGATCATGAGGATGCAATGCGGGCATAATACCCGCATCTTTTTGAGGATTTTTGAATATTTGTTGTGTATGAGTGCATAATGCACTAAGGACAATGCATAAATAATGGGAGGGAATTGTAATATCCCTAGGACGAACCTAATTGTAATGTAAATGAAAATGTACTTTAGCTGTTGAGTTGTTTGATAACATTTTTGTATGCACCTTTCATGGCATAGTGCGTGCATGTATTCCGCATGAAAATGAGGAAGTGTGCACATTCCAGGATACCACGCACAACAACTTAAGTGCGTGTGTATATGGCATGTTTTATAGGCTGGTGAGCCAGTTTTGTGATTGTTAGGCCAGAGAGCCTAGATGTTAAATGCCAATGAGCATACTTTTGTATATGTCTCAACATTAATATAAAATACATCGTTGCACGTAGACCGACCATGATAAAAGGGTACGGGGTAATAAACTCCACTAGTTAGGGAAAGAGTGGGTGCTAAACGTTAAGGAAAATGGTCTAAGCCAGGGAGCTTAAGAAAAAAAGGAATATTATATTAATATTTCTTAAAGTATAAAATATGGATAATTATTTTATCCTAAGTTCTAAAGATGGGGACAAGTGGGCCAAAGTAGCTCCCAACATGACAAGTGTCAAATTGGGGACATGCATACATATTGTTTGGACTTAGTTCATTTCCCATCATTCTTTCCATCATTCCTCCCATCATGCAGTCATCCAGTCAATCATCCATGAGCATTCACACACTCATTGAGCTATCTTTCGTACCTTCATGTCACTGTACCTGAACCTTTATCCATAGCAATACTTATTTGTGTAGCTAGTTACCTTGGGAGTTGGACTGAAGAAGCGGGTTGTCAGGCCTGTGGGATATTGAAGAGGTGGGCTGTAAGGCCCGTGAGAAATTTCTCTCTGGGTGAGAGAATTTCTAGGAATTGATTTCCTAAAGGTGCTAAACTACAGCTACAGGGCTCTTAGACTTCCTATCCAGCCTATTGTTGAAGCCTGGAAAGGAAGTGGGGCAGCCGAAGCACTGTTGAGCAGAGAAGAGGCACACTTCTTGGGGTTGGACATGCATGTGGGGAATGAGGGACTGTAGGTTGTTAGTTTGAGTGGGAACCTGTGACAGAGTCTTTCCTATTGTCTATGAGTTGTTAGCTTGGTTAGGAATCCCTTTACCCGAGTGGAGTTTAGTCCCATCTTGGGGGTGACCCACTGCTGAGAGTGATGAGTAGTGTGGTCTAAGGTTGGGAGGTTCGTGGAAGGTCTGGACACAGTTGGTGATATTCTTACCAAGATAAGTTTCAATTGTGTGATAAATTTGCATGCTGCATTATTATTTACGTGTTTATTTTTGTGGGTTTATTCTATGTGTGGTTATAACTGTCTTTGTAGTTATGGGTATTTCCTATATATGCTGCATGTATGTGTTTACTATTATTTCAATATGAATCCATGCAATTACATAATGCATTTTTCTATTTACGTTTTATATATAAAGTTCCACAATAGTTCTATGTGTATATGTTTTAATTGCATGTAGTTCAAAAAATTTATGTGGCATAGCTTAGTTGGATGTTGGGTATGTTACATATGTTCTGTAGAGAGAAAAAAAGCATTCTCTGGAGTAGCATGGACCGACATGGGTGGTCGGGAATGTTACATCTTCACTATTACAAATCCATTGGCTACTCCACCTCCCTTTCCTTGGGATTTAGCAATAGGTTGGATCAGAAGTCTCAGAGTACTGTAGCTGCTACATGAATCCCTCCGGGAGAACTCATTTCCCCAACAAACTCTCTAAATTGGGGAGAGTTTCTCACAGACCTGACAACCCACTTCTTCAATTCAACTCTTAAGTCAAACAGGCATGGGTGATTTCAACAACAGAATTCGGCTAACGCACAGGTGATGGTAACAACTAAAAACGGGTAAGGACAAAGAATATGGAAACAAACCAAGCTCATCCAAGGAACTATGTTGGCAACAACAACCAACCACTAAGACACTACATGAGCTCAGAAAAATACATGTGCATTGGGCTTTCCAAGAAATACATAGGACAAATGAAGTATAACTGTAGGTTCCAAGCTCCTCCTATCTCAGTACGTGCTTTAGTGGGGAGTATGGTGGACTTCCAAGGTGGCTACCATCGCGAGAGTACAGACCGAATCGTGAAGGATGGTGAGAATCATGAGAATCCCGAGAGTCGTGAGAGTCATGAGAGTCGTGAGGGAACCCCCCAACGATTTGAATTTCCCACCTAAAACTACATGCGCCCAAGTTGACACATGTCTCCGTGAAGCTGCATGAGCTTCACTTAACACTCGTCCCCTTTCCCCAGTAACTTGGGAAAACACGTTTAAGTCAAACATTAGCCTCTAGGAAATAATAATATAATATTATTCCTTTAGAGGTAAGCCCTCTAGCTTAGCCCCTATTCCTAGACACTTAGCCCCTTCCCTACCTAGTGGAGCTTAGTCCCCCATAACTCTTTCTTCGTGGAGGGTCTACACGCAATGATGTAATTTGTATTAATGATGTGTGTATTTACATATACAAAAATTAGGCTTATTGGCCTTATCATCTGGGCTCTCCGGCCTAATAAACACATAAGTCTCTCAACTTATAACCACTTGGCTCACCAACCTATAAACATAATTAAAATTCAGTATGGGCTCAAACTTGGGGTGTTACAAATGGGGTGGTTTTTTTCCAAATTTTAGTTTGATTTTACTCTTCTTTCTATTGATTATGGAAGGTTCTTAGAATTGTGGGGGATAACAACACAGAGTTTGACCCACAAAATGAACATCCCTGTGTTATTTTCATGCCAAAGGTAGATATTCTTTGGCAGTACACTTCATTTCTACACTTGAAGTAATTATTCATCTATTAGACATATGGACCAATAGTTTTGGTTCTTTAGTTGGTTAATATGAAGTGGTCTTACTTTCATACAGGGTTCAACGACCCATATGGGGGTACCATGTGAATGGGTTCTAGGATGACATATTTTTGGAGTGGGGATTGCATCATTTCAAAGTTGTAGGTATCATGTGATCCTTATAACAATTTCAATTTATAATTGTTGGAGATTTTTTGTTACATTGTTTTCTGAAATATGATACAAACATGGCTGATTTATTGGAGATTTGATGGTT
>JASDQU010790123.1:147476-157618 GCA_032191745.1 Picea mariana | reverse complement strand
AACAACTCGATTTGTCTCTGTCAATTGTTAACTCTACAAAAAATGTGTAGTAAACCGAATTTTTGTTAGTCTAATAGTCTTTAATAATTTTCCAAAGTAACTTAAACAATATGATTCAATAGAAAGAATATCAGACTCCATTTTTGGTGGGTATGCGTCGATCAAGAATCCCCATGATTCTATCTCTAATCCCCATTCTGTTCTGCAACAATTCAACATTCGGTGCTAGCCCCTTTTCTTCATTCCTTAACTCGCATGTGACCATGACTGGGAACAAGTGCTAAACCAAGAGGTGCTTACTTCGTGCTTTGGAACTTCGGGCTTCGGATGTTTCCAAATCCTTCAATGCCACGAGCCTACGGAGTGGAAAATCTTTGGAGTACCAGATCTTCTAACATGCGTCCACGACTATCAATGATCACAATGACTCTCACACTTCGGCCTTCAGAAGTTCTCAACACATGTGACCCCACTTTCCCCTAAAGTGGCTATCCTCTGTAGGTTATTAACTCAATAACATGTGGCACACATCCGATGTGTCTGTGTCATCCTTGGTGACATCATCATGAACACATCACTTCAGGACTTTGAAATATTTTACACTTGCATTCCTCAAATCTCTTGAACTTCTGAATTTCTGATCTACTTTACCTTCCGAGGTCCACATAGTACAACTGTCAACAATTAAGGCGGTGGCATGTGGCTCCACGTGTCAGATTGATTTTGTTCCAACAGGGTCGTCAAAGTTCCATTCTGACTGACATGTGGTAGGACTAAGAAATTCCATGTCACCCTGGGTGATGTCATCATGCCACGTCACTTTGGGACTTCAGCTTAGGAAGGTTTCACCTTAGAATACTTTGTTTCTCCCGAAGTGTCGAGCTCCAAATACACTGATTTTATTCATTTCACCCTTGAGTTCATTCACTTTAGATCTCCTATCCTTTTTGGTAGGAGATGGACTTGAACTATTGTGTGGCCTCCTTTTAAAATGCCTTCGAGAGTGTTGGTGATGCCTGCTACCACTTCTTCATCTTCTTTCATCATCAGGGGTCCCGTGATTCTCTGATTTGTTGGAGCCACTCTCCTTATAAAATTTCTTTTTGATTCTTTCCAGGCCTTGCATCAGCTTCATATTGAAGTCTCCCTGTTTCTCCTTGTCTCTCACAAGTCTTTTGTTATCTGCCTGGTGCATTTGGACATCCTTTTGAAAATTCGGAATGATTTTCATCATGTTCACTTCTTTATCTATTTCTTCTCCATGTCCATTGGAGTTTGTTCCTTCAATTCCCAAATGGACATCCATTCCTATAACTTCATCCTCTGAACTATAAGCATCATGTTCCTCCTCCATTTCTTGGTACTATGCAACAACTCGATTTGTCTCTGTCAATTGTTAACTCTACAAAAATGTGTAGTAAACTGAATTTTTATTAGCCTAATAGTCTTTAATAATTTTCCAAAGTAACTTAAACAATATGATTCAACAAAAAGAATATCAGACTCCATTTTTGGTGGGTATGCGTCGATCAAGAATCCCCATGATTCTATCTCTAAGCCCCATTCTGTTATGCAACAATTCAACATTCGGTGCTAGCCCCTTTTCTTCATTCCTTAACTCGCATGTGACCATGACTGGGAACAAGTGCTAAACCAAGAGGTGCTTACTTCGTGCTTTGGAACTTTGGGCTTCGGATGTTTCCAAATCCTTCAATGCCACAAGCCTACGGAGTGGAAAATCTTTGGAGTACCATATCTTCTGACATGCGTCCACGACTATCAACGATCACAATGACTCTCGCACTTCGGCCTTCATAAGTTCTCAATGCATGTGACCCCACTTTCCCCTAAAGTGGCTATCCTCTATAGGTTCTTAACTCAATAACATGTGGCACACATCCCATGTGTCTGTGTCATCCTTGGTGACATCATCATGAACACATCACTTCAGGACTTTGAAATATTTTACACTTGCATTCCTCAAATCTCTTGAACTTCTGAATTTCTGATCTACTTTACCTTCCGAGGTCCACATAGTACAACTGTCAACAATTAAGGCGGTGGCATGTGGCCCCACGTGTCAGATTGATTTTGTTCCAACAGGGTCATCAAAAGTTCCATTCTGACTGACATGTGGTAGGACTAAGAAAGTCCATGTCACCCTGGGTGATGTCATCATGCCACGTCACTTTGGGACTTCAGCTTAGGAAGGTTTCACCTTAGAATACTTTGTTTCTCCCGAAGTGTCAAGCTCCAAATACACTGATCTGCCATTGCGCCTTACCCCTTGCTCTTGGATTGATCTACGACTCTGATCTGAATTCGACCAATCCAACAGTCCATCACTTTTTTCCAGATTTACGGTGTAGATCCTCTTCAGAACTTCTGACTTAGACCTGTTTTTCTTATAACACATAAAATTTTCTAAAGTCACGATGTCTAGAGGACTTAGGGATTTAAATTTTCTACACCTTCTCTAGATTTTATGACTGTGAAGGGTTTGCCTTCTACCGAACAGATCATACGACCCAATTTCAACCTCACGGCTCAACACAATGGTTGTTGCAACTTCTTTCTCTATTTCCATTCCATAAACCGTTATACCTCCTAAGCTTCATAACATGGCCAAGGTATTCTCTTGGCACCCAAGGACACTCTGAATCTTGAATTTTGTCCCTTTTGACAATAATTCACTCTAAAATCTTGTCTTGTTAACCACTAACGTGGTCCATCCAGGATCATTGTTGAAACCATGGCTCTGATACCAATTTTTAACATGCTCGACTATCAACCTCTGTCAGGTAATGCTACCCAAATAACCTTATCTTTTCCAACTAGCTCTGATACCAATCTGTAACCTTCCCAGCCTTAAATCGATAGGCCAGACAACATTATCTTGGAAACTAACATGCTCAAGCATACGCACATATATATATGGATATATTTCTAATGCAATTTTAACTAGACATTAACATTCTGTACATACACATATTCTTGCAAAAGCGACAATAACACATACCAATATTTAATAGATGATTTACGTTCTGCTATCACACAACTGAATGCAGAAATAATAGTAAAAGCATACATGTAGTAATCACAGGAAAAACCATAGAAGTAACAACATATATAAATACATAGCATGTAAATGAACAGAGAGAATGGGTACTTATATTTTAATTGAGGCCCACCAACTACATGCAGACCTTCCATGAACCTTCCATCCTTAGACCACACTACTCATCACACTCAGTAGTGGGTCACCCCCAAGCTGGGACTAAACTCCCCCAAGCTGGGACTAAAATCCAACGGGCAAGGGATTTCTAGGCTTGGCAAGGAAAACAAGGAAGTTTCACATAACAACAGGAAGGATTTTATCCCAAGAGCCACTTATGCCCACAACCCACAGAACCTCATTCACCACATGCCCGTTCCACCCCAGGAGGGTACACCTGTAATATCCCTAGGCCAAACCCAATTGTAATGTAAATGAAAATGTACTTAAGCTAGTGAGTTGTTTGATATCATTTTTGTATGCACCTTTCATGGCATAGTGCGTGCATGTAATGTGTCATAAAATTAGGAAGTGTGCACATTCCAGGATACCACGTGCAACAACTTAAGAGCGTGTGATTTTGAGGCTATGAAACCTTTGTGTATATGTCATATTGTATAGGCTGGTGAGCCAGTTTTGTGATTATTAAGCCGGAGAGCCTAGATGTTAAAGGCCAATGTGCCTACTTTTGTATATGTCTCAACATTAATATAAAATACATCATTGTGTGCAGAACGACCACGATAAAAGGGTATAGGGGACTAAGCTCCACTAGTTAGGGAAACTGTGGGGGCTAAAAGTTAAGGAAAAGGGGCTAAGCCAGAGAGCTTAAGACAAAAAGGAATATTATATTAATATTTATTAAAGTATAAAGTATGGATAATTATTTTATCCTAAGTTCTAAAGATGGAGACAAGTGGGCCAAAGTAGCTCCCAACATGACAAGTGTCAAATTGGGGACATGCATACATATTGTTTGGACTTAGTTCATTTTCCATAATTCCTCCCATCATGCAATCATCTAGTCAATCATCCATGAGCATTCACACACTCATTGAGCTATCTTCTGTACCTTCATGTCACTGTACCTGAACATGTATCCATAGCCATACTTGTTTGTGTAGTTGGTTAGCTTGGGAGATGGACTGAAGAAGCGGGTTAGCAGGCCTATGGGATATTGAAGAGGCGGGTTGTCAGGCCCATGATAAATTTCTCTCTGGATGAGAGAATTGTTGGGAATTGATTTCCTGAAGGTGCTAAACTACAACTATAGGGCTCTGAGACTTCCTGTCCTGCCTATTGCTGAAGCCCAGAAAGGAAGTTGGGCAGCCAAAGTACTGTTGAGCAGAGAAGGGGCACACTTCCTGGGGTGGGACAGGCATGTGGGGAATGAGGTATTGTAGGATGTTAGTTTGAGTGGGCACCTGTGACAGAGTCTTTCCTGTTGTCTATGATCCATTAGTCTGGTTAGGAATCCCTGTACCTAGGTGGAGTTTAGTCCCAGCTCGAGGGTGACCCACTGCTGAGAGTGATAAGCAATGTGTTCTAAGGATGGGAGGTTCGTGGAAGGTCTACACACAGTTGGTGATATTCTTACCAAGATAAGTGTCAACTGTGTGATAAATTTACATGCTGCATTATTATTTACATGTTTAGTTTTGTGGGTTTATCCTATGTGTGGTTATAACTGTCTTTATAGTTATGGGCATTTCCTATATATGCTGCATGTATGTATTTATTGTTATTTCAATATGAATCTGTGCAATTACAAAATGCATTTGTCTGTTTTCATTTTATATATAAAGTTTTGCAATAGTTTTGTGTGTATATGTTTTAATTGCATGTAGTTCAAAATATTTATGTGCCATAACTCAGTTGGATGTTGGGTATGTTACAGTATGTTCTACAGAGAGAACAAAAGCGTTCTCTAGAGTATCATGGACTGACATGGGTGGCCGAGGATGTTACAATATGGTATCAAAGATTCAGTTTTCAACACTGAGCCTAGATGAGCCAAGCAAGTTGAGTTGAATCGAAATTTTACAGAGGATTTATTTCAAAGTGGCAAAATTTCGAGTTGCAGAGCGTCCATGGAAAAAAGTAACAACAATTGTGCGAAATTGGGAAAAAGCCCCAATTTCTGTTGTTAAATTCATGGGAAAATTGAGAAATTCGGCCATGTGGTGAGATATTATTGATTTAATATCTGTTCTAGAAAATTCAGACCTAGAATTGGTCAAATTTGAAGTTACAGTGAAGCCATGACAGAGGGAGCGAGATTCGTATTTAAAATTCTCATTTCGTGAATGGATTTTGGGAAAAATCCGTTCCAGAAATGTCAAATCATAACGATTTGTTGTTGCATAGGTTGAATTGGCGTTATCGCTATGAAATCGAGCAAATTTCATAGTTGCAGAATGTCTATGGTAAATTGGGAAAAAGTTGGAAAAAAGCCCCAATTTCTGTAGGGGAATTCATGAGGAATTGATGCACATAAAAATGAATGTGCATAGGTGGGCACACAAAAAAATCATGATGTGCAGTAAAAAGATGTGGTATGTAAAAATTTGGCGTCACGTGGAAAAACATTGGCGTGCTGGTGCGCACGCTAAATTTTTGCATTGCGTGGAAAATGTTGGTGTGCGGGTGCATGCACTAAATTTTGGCACCGCATGGAAAAATATTAGTGTGTGGGTGCGTGCACTAAATTTTGGCACCGCATGGAAAAATGTTAGTGTGCAGGTGCATGCACTAAATTTTTCCACCGCACATAAAAAAGTTAGTGTAAATTTTGGGGCCGCGCGGAAAAATGTTGGTGTGCAAGTGCACACGCTAAATTTAGCATTGCGTGGTGTGCATATGCATAATAAGGTGCACACAGTGTGCACAAACATAATAATGGTGCGCGTGGTGTGCACAATATTGACATAACATAGAGGAGTTTGGTTGGTACCCGTGCGATGTGGGTTTATGCTGTCGCTTGACAATTTAATTAATGGTGCGCGCAGAGTATTGGTGCACGGTAGGGGTTTACTAAACTTTGGCATGGTGCAATGCGTAGAGTGAAATGCATGTGAAATTTCAGTGTGATAAAAAAATTGCATGCAACATGTAATAGTGCAAGAACCAAAATTTTGTGAAGTGGATAATGACATGTGACACAAAAGTAGTGCGCGCTAGGTATGGGCATGACAGAGAAGTGATGCACAGTGGTTATAGGTGCGTGAAGCACGATTTACCTTGTGGTGTTGTTGTGCATGCTAAATATGGGTGTACATATTGAAAATTGTGCATGCGAAGTCTTTTGGAGGGTGAACAACAATGGAAAACCAATGAAATTCCGCGACATTTTATAGTATTTGAATATCATCTTTTTGCAGCGCGTTTTTGAGGCCGTTAAGAGTGTTTTTAGCAACGCAAAAACCATGAGAACACATTGTACCAAAGTACACTCTGTCTTTGCAGCTCAAATAAAATAGCTCGAAGAGAGTCTTCTAATGGTGTAAACTGTTCGTCAAATGGAGCTTTTATGAGAAAGTTACAACATAAACAGTGGAGGGTAAATTTGAAGACCCAACTAACTTCAAAGAGCCATAACTTTCTACTCCGGAATTAGATTGAGGTGTAGGAGTAGTAAATGGAAATCTATTGAACCATAGAAGACAATCCTAGATCTGAATTAAATTTCTGGGCATATTAAAAATGTTTAATATGGAAAAGAAGGTACCTGTAGCATTCTAGACCAAAAACACGAATTGGCCTAGAACTTCAGCAGGCTATAACTAGCAGCACAGAACCCAAAAAAAGGTGAAAATTGGAAAAAATGTCCATAATATGTATATGAGGAAACCCAATTGATATCCTACAAAAAATCCAATGGATTAGGTGCAAAAATTCATAATTACAGCACAAAGTTGTGCCAAGTTGAAGTGTGAACAGAAAAATTAATGGGCAATTTTCAAATAACCATAACTTTCTGCTCAAGACTCGGAATTGAGCGTGGGAGTAGGCGTTGGAAAGGTGTTGGACAATAGAATATATTTATTCATCCATAAAATTGATCCAGCCTTTCAATTTTTTAGGAAATCAGAAGAATTAATTCTGATATATTATTGAACTAGAATGGTTCATATTTTTCATGAAATTGTTGAGTCAATTAGCTTGACAAAGTTTTGTTGGTTTCACATTTTGCATAGTTAACAAAAAATAGATCATATTAGGATCAACATAAATTTCAAAGGAATGGAAGAGTTACAGGGGACTTACATCCAGGAATATGAGATCAGATGGATGGATGTCCATTTGAGCATTGAAGGAACAAACTTTAATGGACATGGAGAAGGAAGGGATGAAAATATGAATATGGTAGAGACCATTAAAAATTTTCAGAGGGATGTCCAAAGACATAAAGTTGATAATGAAAGGATTATGAGAGAAAAGGAGCAGCAAGAGCACTTCAACATGAAGTCAATGTAGATCTTGAATAGAAAAGAAAATAAATTGGATAAGGAGAGTGGCTCAAGCAAATCAAGAAGTCACAGGTCTCCTGATGAGATGAGAAGAGAAAGAAGGGTTAGCAGAAATCACCATCACTCCCTGAGGAAGTCCAATAAGAGGGAACACATCAACTCAAGTACATCCCTTGTCAGGAAGCATAAGAATTCTGGGGTGGATGAGCTACGAGGAGAAATGAACAAAATCAAACCCCCTACATTTGATGGTGAGCACAAGAAGGATGAAGATGCAGAGACATGGTTGTTGGGCATGAGAAAATATTTTCAATTACATAATTATTCATCTCATGCAGAAGGTAGAATTTCCATCTATAAACTCAATGGAAAGGCATCCACGTGGTGGGATCAACTTGTGTAGGTGCAACACATTAAAGAGAAAAGTGTTACTTGGAGGGAATTCAAGAAGTATTTTGAGAAGAAATACTTGACTAAGAGATACTATGACAAGAAAATGAAAGAGTTCTTTGAACTCAAACTTGGGAGTATGACCATAGATGAATATGAGAGAAGGTTTTTAGAATTGTTGAAGTATGTTTCCTTCATCAAGGATGAGACAGTTAATATTTAGAGGTATTTGAGTGGATTTCCATCATTCATTAGTGAAAAAAAATAGTATGATGATCCCAAGACATTGGAGGAGACCATAAGGCGAGCTAAATGCCTATATGATCAACAAAAAGCAAGGCCAACTTTTCAAAAATCTTGGGAAGACAAAAATAAATTCAATATGGATCATAGGAAGAAGAGAACTAAGCCACCATTCTTCAGAAATAATACTCAAGGAAAACCAACTTCTAGAGAACCCATAACGATTGAGATAGGAGGTCAAAGGCCAAGGCAACCACCTATTCAATGTTGGAGTTGTAAAGGAGATCATATGTTCATAGATTGTCCTCACAAAGGTGAAAACATGAGAAATTTTCACAATGTACATCAAGCTGAAACAATGGAGGACATGGGAAGAAATGTACCAAGGATCTATGCAGCCCTGGATAACAAGCAAGCAAAGTATCAGCCACATATGATTGAAGTGGAAGGTATGATCAACAACCAAACCATTTCTATTTTAATTGATTCAAGAGATAGTCATAATTATACAGATCCTAAGATGGTGGAAAGTTTACATTTTCCAAGAAGCAAGCATGGAAAATCTTGGCTAGTGAAGCTGGCTACCGGAGCTAAAAGAAAAGTTAATGAGATGGTTAAGTCATGTCTTATGGACATGAATGGACTGAACACCAGGGAAGATTTGAACATCTTGCCTTTAGGTTCCTATGATTGTCTAATTGGGATGGATTGGTTGGACCATCATCATGTTATCCTAGACTGTCATAACAAGACATTTACTTGCTTGGATGAGGAAGGGAGCCTAAGAAGAGTGCAGGGAATTACCAGAGTAGTAACCATCAGAGAAATTGCAGCATTGCAGCTGAAGAGATGTTACAGAAAAGGGTGTCAAATATTTTCATCTCATATGGAAGAGACACCTAAATATAAGGTGCAAAATTTGGAAGATTATGCAGTCCTAAAATAGTTTGAAGATGTGTTAAAGGAGGTACCAGGACTACCCCCAAAGAGAGATATTGATTTCTCTATAAATTTAATTCCTGGAGCAGCTCCAGTTTCAAAGACTCCTTACAGAATGAGTACACCAGAGTTGGAGGAGTTGCAAATGTAGATTGAAGAACTTATGAGGAAGGGGTATATAGGCCCAAGTGTGTCACCTTGGGGTGCCCCAGTCTTGTTCGTGAAAAATAAATATGGGACATTAAGATTGTGTATTGATTTTAGACAATTGAATAAAGTGACTGTAAAGAACAAGTATCCTCTACCAAGGATTAGCAATCTCTTTGATCAATTGAAGGATGCAAAGATATTTTCAAAGATAGATCTCAGGTTAGGATACCATAAGGTAAGAATTACAGAGGGATATATCATCAAGACCACCTTCAGGACAAGGTATGGTCATTATGAGTTCACAGTGGTGCCATTTGGGTTGTCAAATGCACCAGTTGTTTTCATGTGCTCAATGAATGGTGTTTTCCGAGAATATTTAGACAAGTTTGTCACTGTCTTTATAGATGACATTCTTATATATTCTAAGTTAGAAGAAGAGTATGAACATCATTTGAGAATGGTGTTGCAAGTATTAAGGGAGCATCAGTTGTATGCCAAGTTGAGCAAGTGCTCATTTTATCAGAAGCAAATTCAGTATTTGGGACATATCATTTCAGAGGATGGGATAGTAGTGCATCCTGGGAAGATAGAAGACATTAGAGAATGGTCAACGCCAAAGAATGTGACATAGGTCAGATCATTCACGGGCTTTGCAGGCTACTATATGATATTTATTGAAGGATTCTCAAAGATTGCACACCCAATCGCTTCCTTACAAAAGAAGGGTGTGAAGTTTCAGTGGACATTAGATTGTGAAAATAGTTTCCAACACTTGAAACAATTATTAACAAGTGCTCCAATACTAAGGATTGCAGACCCAAATGAAGACTTCATTTTATGCACAGATGCATGTAAATAAGGACTTGGTGGAGTCCTCAATCAAAATGGGTTTGTTA
>JASDQU010790123.1:100243-117712 GCA_032191745.1 Picea mariana | reverse complement strand
TTTTCCCCCTCTCATTTCCTCATTGTTTCTATTTGTGTTTGCTTGAGCTTGGAGGAGAGAGAAAAGAAAATCTTGGAGGAGCAAAGAGGAGCTTGGAGGAACTTGAAGGAGAGAAAAAAGAGGATCTTGGAGGAGAGAGAAAAGAGGAGCTTGGAGGAGAGAACAAAGAGGAGCTTGGAGGAGAGAACAAAATCAACCATATATCACAACTTTCAACTTGCAAGATTCAAGAGCTAAAGAGGTAAGCCCAAGCCCCAACTCTCTCATTTCCTTGGGTTAAATTTGTTTATGTTTTTTTCCTCCTCTCCTACTCTTTCCCATTCCTTCTTATCCCTCATTTTATTGCAGGTTGTTCATATAAATATTGACGAAAATGATTTTCTTTTGGTTTATCATTCCATTTTTGGTTCTCATGGTCTTGACGGGGACTAGGCATCAAAGGGAAGAAGATAATGAAGATGAGGGAGGGTTTGAAGATGAAGGAGGGTTTGAAGAGGATGAAGAGAGCAATGAAGGTGGGAAAGCTTCATTGACACCCTTGTGGAAATTTGTGACAAAATTTGATGTAGGGAGAGGTGATGGAAACATTAAATTTTTATGTCCTCATTATTATCATGAAGGAAAACCTTATGCCGGTTCATATACCCATGTGAGAAGGCATCTTTGAGGTATAATGGAGAGTGATGACAATAAGGGGTCCCTTGGGATTAATGTTTTCCCTAACATATCCAAATAATATAGACAAATATACATAAAGATAGAGGAAGCTTCACACGAAAATCATGGTAAAAAACAAAAGCTTTGATCTAATGATGTCTCATATAGATTTGGTGGCACACCTCCATCTCCTCGTGGTTGTACAATCTCTACATATAGAAGAAAAATAGGATATTTCTTTGATACTAGAGGTAGGGATGAGGTGGATGCAAAAGTGGCACAGTTTCTCTATGCTTGTGGTGTCCCATTCAATGTGCTTTTCTCCCCCTATTGGCATGACATGGTGAGGGCCATCAACGAAAAATCCCCCCAAGGATACAAGAGACCTAGCTATGAGAAAGCTATAAATATGTTACTTGACAGGGAAAAAGGAAAAATTCAATCCAGTCTTTCATGGTTTACAAATGAATGGTTTGACGTTGGGGTATCCATTGTATAGGACGGTTGGACAAGTGTTAGAAACCAACACTTGATCAATTTTATTGGTGTTTCTTCTAGTGGTGCAATGTTTCTCGCAACACATGACTCATCTTCAATAAGTGAAACTTCTCAAAATATTTCAGATCTCTTGTTGAAAACAATTGATGAAGTTGGCCCTTTAATGTGATTCAAGTAATCACTGATAATGCACCAAATTGTGAGGGAGCAGGTAAAATCATTGAGCGAATGCATTCACACACATTTTGGTCTGGGTGTTTGGTGCACACCTTCAACCTATTGATGCATGATATTGTCAAACATAAAGAATGTGGATGGATTAATCAATTGTACAAGAGAGGGAATCAAGTCATCAAATATATCACCGGGCATACAAGGGTCAATTACTTCTATAACACTTACTCCATGTTGCAGATACTTAAGATTGCACCAACTAGATTTTCTATCTATTACCTCACTTTTAGGCGCTTATTGAAGGTGAGACAAGCTTTGGATGGTATGGTGATGAGTGATGAATGGGATGATTTCAGAAATGATAAATAAGGTTCATTAGCAGTCAAGAACATAGTGCTTGATAGTCAGTTTTGGACACAGGTTCGGTATGTTTTGCAATTCACCAAGACAATTTATAACATGTTCAATTTTTCAGATTCAGATCTTCCAATCATTGGGGAGGTGTATGAGAAAATGGATAGCATGCTAGGGCCGATTAAAGACATTGTTGAGCCTAAAGATGTCGACATGTATAACCTTATTCATGTAGAAGTGGAAAAATGGTGGGAAATGATAAATATTCCACTACATGCCTTAGCATACATGCTAACACCAAAATACTATCATGTATCATGGCTTTCAACACCAGCACCTGGTGGTGGGACCAAGAAAAAACCACACCAATATCCAGAGGTTAAAGAAGGTAGAAATTTTTTCAAACAATTTCTTTATAATAATTTCTACTTATGGTTTATGTTCATTTCAATTTTCTACTTATGGTTTATATTCATAATTCATTTCTATTTATGATAAATTATAATTTTTGCAGGTTATATGAAAGCATTAGACAAATTGGTTCCAGACGAGGAGGAGTGTGACAAGATACGACAACAATTGAGCCAGTACATGATTGGCCAATGTGCCTTTGGGACTGACCATGCATTAAGAGATCGAGGGAATTTGAGTTCTCTTGCATGGTGGAACATTTATGGCGATGGCACTCCACAACTCCAACATTTGGCAACACGGGTTCTTTCACAAGTGGTGAACACTTCTTCTGCAGAGAGGTGTTGGAGCACCTACAGTTTCATCCACAACGTCAAAAGAAACAGGTTGAATGTAGTCCGAGCATAGATCTTGTTTTATGCTCATTACAACTTGCGATTGTTGTCCCATTGCTGTGAGGAGGCAAAGGAGGATAAAAACTTGAAGCATTGGGACAACCATCTAGAGGAGGATAATTTGGAGGATGGGGTAATGCTTTTAGAGAAATTGGAGGATGCTAGTTTTGATGATGATGATCATGCTGAGATGCCACCCCTAACTATTATCCAATCCTTGGTCCCCCTGTTCAGGAATCCAACAGAAGGGGATTCATCTTCATATACTGCACAGTTTCGTCCTTCTCAGGCTCCTCCACTACCACCACACGGAGGCACACGTGAAAATCGTGTTGGTGGAAGGAGGATGGGATAGTTGTTTGATGTTTCTCTTTTTTCATTACTTTACATGTCATTCTATAGATGATAGATTCATAGCATTTAGAAACTAGACTCTAGAGTCTAGTTTTGGACCTTTCGATCTTCATAATTCAGTGCAGATGGCCTATTTTGTAATCATAACTATTTGGTCATGACTCATGTTATTGTTGACAGTTGCTAGATGACTATTTCATTCCATAACTTAATGGTCTACTTTCTATTATATGGCTTAAAAATTTGTATGTTGGTTTGTAAGTTTGTAATTGCTAGATTCTAGATGGTTGATGCTCGAATGATCAATCATTGATGTACTACTACTTACTACTATGGATGCCATTTTAATAATACAATGTACAAATATGCATGTTTTCATACATCCTGCAGCTAATTTTTCTTTCTTCATGTTTTTTTTAATATAAACACAATATTTTGCTTCCAAGGATTTTTTGAAAATGACGCTCCCAATGCTTCGCTTCCTAAAACTACTCCCTCTTCACTTCGTGCTTTGACAACATTAGAGAAGATAGAAAGTTTGGTAGTTGAAGAAAAGATAGGTATTTCATGTAATCTGGATAATCTATCATAGGACACCCTTTAGATAAGATGTGAAATACAATGCTTAATTGAATTGTCTTGGATACCAAATTTCTTTCCATTGTCTTTTTGAATAGAGATGTGATGCTTCCTCCACCTGCCTCGAGTTTTTCCTTATTAAATATTCATTATATTCATCAACATATTTGACATGTTGACATTCCTTGGAATATTTCCATCTGATAATATATTTCTCCTCACCATCTACAATTTTCGTTTCATACACCTTTCCTACATGCTTCTCAATTGCATCTAACTTCATCTGAAATATCGTTGGCATGCCAAGATTCCAACTACATATATTGCATCTAATTTTTGGTTTATCTTTCTCATTTTTTGGAGGTAATGTCTCAATAAATGGAAATTTTGAGATCCAATCTGGTTGGAAGCCTCTCCCTATGTCCCATTGGCCCTTTTGTCTTTTTCGTGAATTGGTTGTGTTCTTTTCCAATGAAATATTTTGGACATTTGTACTTCCAATTTATGATGAGAATACATTTATCTCACTTTGATCACCAAAGGAACATATTTCCTTATTTCTTATTTGGATATTAGATGCATTCTCACAAGAGTTGACATCTCTTTCAGTGACAGGTTGATCAAAAGAGCTCGAAGCATGAAGAGAATGTGGATCCTTGGATAGAGGTCTTTGAAAGTATGATGATAGATCATTTTGTATTGATATTTTCTTCCCACGATCAGTTTTTGAAATCTCAGTAAATATTCCACAATTGAAATTTCAAATTGATCTAGAAGCCAAAAGTGAAACCTGCAAGAGAAATAATATAAAATTAGTAAAATTCCTACCAAGTATAGAATATTCAATTTGAACGAAGCTACTCTAATACTTTCTCCCAAATTTCTCCTCACATTGTGATATGCTTCAAGACCTAGAAATACTGCAAAGCTTAATGGATATAATGAAAAGAGGTGAAAATCCATATATTAATATGCATGATGGTAGTAATCTCTATAATCTAGATGGTATATGGAAGCAGGAAATAAAATGTTACAAGTGTAATGAAAACAAGACTATGGGTCACAAAAACAAAAAAAAATAATTATATCACTGTGAGATCAAGAATGGTGTAAAAACAAAGGTTCCCTTCAAATACTCGAACAATGACAATAAGAAAGAAGAGCACAACATTTCTTCAAGAAGATTGGTGAATATTTGTTTCTAAATTTAGTGTTTACCCAGTGAATGTTTGAGTGGATCTACAAGAAACAAGTTATCCAAAAGATAACCCTACCAATATTTAGGAACAAGTTGTGTAGGGATAAGTGGAAAGACACAAAGAAGTTTTAGCTAATTTACAGAAAACAACATTTTTGGTGATGAAAAACATTCTAGCTAATTTTTGGTGATGAAAAACATTTTAGCTAATTTTTGTTGATGAAAAACATTTTAGCTAATTTTTGGTGATGCCAATTACACATGTAGAGCTAGTAGGTTCTTATAATTCCATGCCCATGGAGCATCAATTTTATTTTGGGAATTTCGTATGGGATAATGTAATGTAGCACCCATAGTTCCCTAGTTATCTTTGAGATCCTTCAATCACATCATAATTTGTGAAAATATGTTGTAATAAGGATCATATAGGTGGCCTATTTTGATGACTGAACATTTTCATGGTACAAGGAATGTAGTTTGAAGCCTTTCCAAAATAATTTCATAGAGATGGAAAAGAAGTAAACTTCCAAGCCTTTTCTTAATAATGTAGTGGATATGGTTGTAAATAAGCTAACAAAGATAATAGTATTTGGTTTGAGTTGCTCCAGCCAATCTAAGTGAATTCACATGAAACTTGTATGTGAAACCTTTGTCAATGTTGGTGTATGGAAGGGGATAGTTTTGTCTCATCATAGAGATATTTATCTATTGGTCATAGTTTTATACTCATAAATTTCTCGCTCATTTTAGAAAGTTGTTGAATATTCCCTTATGAATCCTTGGAAATCACTAGGACTCATGCTCAAATGTTTTCATCTATGCAATATATAGGAATCTAGTATATAGAGAGACATATTTTTATAATCCATGCAATGTTTTCACTGCGTAGGTATTGTACAAGTTTGTTTTGGTTGAGAAACTAAGAGGAAGTAGAAATTCTAGAAAAACTAGAGCCCTTACCTTTGACAGAGCTAGTGCAATTTTAGAAAAGAAAGAAGTAGTTGGGTAGGAGGGCCTTGATTTCACCTGTACAATCATGGTACTTGGGAACACCAGAGTTGGTAAGAGTGCAACCCTCAATCAAAATTTTGATGAGGTGAAGTCCGGAATAGATGTTTTTTAGGAAATAACAAAGAAGGTGTAAGAGATTGTTAGAACAATTGTAGGAGTTAAGAGTGTATAATAACCTTAATGAATGCAACTCTTGATGCTTACAGTCTTGACTAGAGGAAGGGAAAACTATATATATATTTTCAAACATGGAAAATGGGTATATGAAAGTAAGGATACTAGTAGGAAACATAGTAATCATGCTCATGTATGGGAATTCTTACCTATGACTGAGATGAATTCCTACCTTGCAGACACATCTCATCTATTACAAGTTACTAAAATTTATTGAAAACCTATTTGTTTTTCTATCTTATGCTAGGATAGGTGTTAAAGAATTCAAGAAGAATAAAATTAATGAATTTATTCAAAAGAATAAAATTTTCCTTATGACCTTAGTATTAATTTTTTTAATAATCTAGGTTAAGCATGTAGTTCATTTCAATTTCATCATGTCTTAACCATAAACAAAAATGTTGCAACAACCAACATCACAAGAAGAAACACCATGCACAAGAACACAAGAAGTATCCTGGGAAACCCTTATCAACAAGGGAAGAAAACCCAACCAAATCCTTTGCTATATTCTTCAAGAGAAAGACCTTTCACCACCAAGAATGACTTAGCTAGAAGAGGGTGCTTAAGCCCTAGAAGACTAGCACCCAAGAGAGGTGTGCACCTTTTTCCCAAGTAGAAGTGTTTGCTGAAATTTCCAAACTCACAAGAAAGATATGATTCCACAATGGAGAATCACCCTCACTTATATTAGACTTGTCCAATCAACAAAGGAATCTATTGGATCAATAGGGCCGACCTCTCTAAGTCATAATATAATTTATTATTATTATTATTATAATTAATATTAATATTAATTATCGTTTACATTTGTTATTAAACATATTAAGGTGGGGCCGACCTGTACCCTTTACATAACAATTAGGGTTACAAGTAGGTCTGACTCTTGAAAAGTATATAGAAAAGGATCGGATACACCCACTAGTGCTCATCCACTAGGGGTACATCCATAGGGATGTCATAGCTCTGATTCACTGCATTACAAAGAAGAAATAGGTCTTCACACATTCACCTGTGCTCATCCACAAGCACGTCCACTCTACAGATCTGCTTTCCCACTGCCACTGACATGAGAATCATCTGGATTCTTCTCGTCAACTCTGTTTCTTAGAGGAGGCTATCACATCATCTTCATTTATGTTCACATGATGATGTGCCCAACACTTTTGGGATTTTACACGTTCACCTTGTGCTCAGCCACAGGCACGTCCTAACTCAACAGATCACTTTTCCACCAGATAATCATCTAGAGTTCTTCTCACTCTCTGAATGGAGGAGGTCATCTCTACGTTCCTAACTCTGTCTTAGGTAGGAACCGCGTACCCTTCTTAGGGGATTTCTCTTAGGTTTGTAAGCCTAGAGAAAGACTTCACATAGCTGCAATGATCCACACATCATAGGTTTGTAAGCTGGATAATGTCTCACATAGATGCATTCATCAACACTCCCTCTCAGCTAGGGAGGAATTTTCCATCAGGCCAAGTTTCTCACGAAAATACTGGAACTTTTTCTTGGAAAGTGGTTTAGTGAAGATATATGCAATTTGTTCATGAGTAGAAAGATAATGTACATGAACTGTCTTCCTCTGCACCATGTCTCTGATGTAGTGATACTTGATTTCAATATGTTTTGATTTGTCATGAAATATTGGATTCTCTGATAGATTTACACAGCTCTGTTTGTCACAATGAATAGTCGTCGGATGCATCTCATGACCGAAAAAGTCTGTCAAAATTTTGTGAAGCCATACAACTTCATGAACTGCCATGCTCAATGCAATGTATTCTGCCTTTGTTGTACTCAAAGCCATAGAGCTTTGTTTTCTGCTGCACCAGGAAACCATGGTTGATTCTAGGGTGAAGAAACTACCTAAGGTGCTCTTTCTGTCTACTACAATTCCTGCCCAATCTACATTGGCATATCCTTCTAGACTTAGGTCCGCATTGGTTGCATATCTTAGGCCATAACCAATTGTGCCTTGTAAGTATATCAATACGTGTTTTGCATCTATCCAATGTGTCTGTTTTGGTTGGCTCATAAATTGGCAAAGCACATTTACTACATAGAAAATGTCTGGTCTAGTGTTAACCAGATACATCAAAGATCCAATAAGTTGTTGATATAAATGTGGATCTATGTCTCTTGAATTAGTGTCATTCATCTTCTTTAAGTCCATCACCATTGGAGTAGGCATGGATTTACAATCTGTCATTTTGAATCTTTTCAGTATCTCCAAAGTATATTTTCCTTGAATTAGGAAAATCTCATCTGATCTCTGCCATACTTCGAGTCCCAAGAAATAATGCATTTGGCCCAAATCCTTCATTTCAAATTTGGTAGTTAATATCTACTTTCATTTAGCAATGAGACTCTCTAAACCGGTGATGAAAATATCATCCACATATAGAACTAGAACCAAACACTCATTTCCATCAATGTGATAATATAGGTTTGGGTTGGCTGTGCTTTTGTTAAAACCCATACTCATCAGGAAACCATCCATTTTCTCGTACCAAACACATGGTGCTTGTTTTAGACTGCATAGGGCTTTCTTCAATATGGATACATGAGATTTTTCATTGTGTATAACGAAACCTTATAGCTATTCAATATAGACTTCTTCCTCAATTTCACCATTGGGAAAAGCAGTCTTTACATCCATCTGATGTAACTTCCAACCCATGCAAGAAGTTAGTGCAATGATAGATCGAATGGAGGTATATCTGGATACTGGTGAAAATGTCTCATCATAGTCGACTCTCTCTATTTGTGAGAACCCTCTGGCCACAAATCTTGCTTTATATTTTTCAATGCTTTCATCAACAGCATGTTTAATTTTGTAAATCCATTTGGAAGTCACTACAGACTTTCCCTCTAGTCTTGGGACAACATCCCATACATCATTCTTTAGTATGGATTGGTATTCTTTAGTCATGGCATCTTGCCATAATTTTTCACCTGAGGCTTCTCCATGACAAGTTGGCTCTGAATCAATAATGTGAGTCAAGGCTGAAAGGTAGCTTGAGAATATCTTAGGTATCTTTCTTTCTCTGGTTTCTCCTTGTGGGGATTTATGCCCTCCTTCTTATTATAAAGTTTGCCGAGCCCAAGAAGGTATTTTATGTCCAACTGTGACGTCTCTGGGTATAATACTTGGGGCAACCAAATTTTTTGGAGCAACTGGGTCAAATGGAATTGTTGTCTCATCTGGAACAATATTTATCTCCCTTTGAACTCCTGAATGAGGAGGAGGTATTGTTTCATCATCTATTTCCATGTGAGCTTCCCTGGATTTCTGGAAGGATACTTCTTATTCAAAAGTAACATCTCTGCTTACTTCAATTTTCCTTTGACCTGGGATGTATATTCGATATTCTTTTGAGGATTCATTGTATCCTACAAATGTACCCTTTCTTCCTGAAGGTTCTAGTTTGGATCTCTTTTATTTGGATACATGAAGGTACATTGGACATCCAAATATTATGAAGTGTCTGGTCTCAGGATTCACTTTGGTGAATGCTTCTTCTGGAGTAACGTTATTCATGATCTGATGAGGACTACGGTTTTGAGCATATATTCTTGTCATACATGCTTCTACCCATAGAGTCATGGGTAGAATCTGATCATGTATCATTACCTTAGTTGCCTCAATGATAGTTCTGTTCTTCCTTTCAACAACCCCATTTTGTTTAGGATTGTACGGAACTGTGAGCTCTCTCTTGATCCCTTCTTCAATACAAAAATTGATGAATTATTTTGATGTGTATTCTCCTCCATTGTCTGATCTCAATACTTTGACTTTTCTTCCGGTCAAGTTTTCAAGATGAGCTTTGAATTCTTGGAACTTGGAAAGGACTCCATCCTTGTTCTTCAGGAAGTAAATCCAAGTTTTCTTGGAGTGATTATCTATGAAGAGTACATAGTATAAGTACTCATTTAAGGATGCAACAGTCATTGGCCCACATACATCTAAATGTATCAAGTCCAAGATTTCCTTGGATTTGTTGTCACTACTAGAAAAGGATCCTTTAACATTTCTTCCAAGGGAACAACCTTTGCAAACACCTTCATGTTGGATCTGGATCTCTGGTGGACCTGTAAACCATTTTCCTTAGAGATGGAAGAGATCTATAATGAATGTGAGCAATTCTTGTATGCCATAACTCACTCAAGCTGATAGTGTCATGTGATAAGGCTTGAAATAGTTTGATGTTCAATTTGTACAAGATTTTTTCTCTGACACCAATTAATTTGGAAGAGCTGATATGAGAGTCTTTGTGCCATGCAAGAACTCTTCCTTCTGAGAAGGTAATTTTGTAACCTTTGTCTTCAAGGGCCGAAATAGAGACAAGATTTATCTTCATTCCGGGTACATATATAATTTATTCTAGTTTAATTTGCATTTCTGAATCTAGTTGGAAGATAGAAGTTCCAACCTCTCTCACATTATATCTAGCATCATCTCCAAGGACAACATGTAGATGTGTCTCTTTCTCAACGAAGTGTGATAGATGATTTCTAATACCGTTCATCTTCCTGGAGCAACCACTGTCAATTATCCAAGTATTTTCATTGATAGGAACCATACCTGAGAGTGATGATATGTTTATGTCTTCATTTCTTTGGAGTTTTGTACTGAGCTTGCTTCCCATCATGAATTTTCTCATCTTCACAAACCCTTGTCAACTAGGCTAGAAAACCTAATGGTTAGGCTAGGAAAGAACTTTTAGGTTTTGTTGGGCTTATGACTGCCAACAATAAGCCTTTAAATAAATATTATAGGCTTGGTAAGTTGAGGATCTTCTCCAAGAAATTCTCAAAAATACAATTCATAATTTTCTGTAGAAATTTGATGAAACCCTAGAAACCCTTAGGGTCAAATTTTGAAAATGCCTAGAATTTAAATCTGATACTTGATGGAGGTACGTTGAAGGAGGCCATACCCTTCCATGTATTTTTTAGCCCAAGCATCCAAGTTTTGAGTGGTGAAATATCTCAGAAAAGGAGGTCATATGGATTTTCTGGAAACCCTAGGAGGGTCATAAAGTTTCTACAAATGAGAGAGAGAAGCAGCTGGAAAATTCTTATGGAATGGGATCTTCAGGACCTATGCTCTGATACCATGTTGATTTTTTTAATAAGCTAGTTTAAGCATGTATTTCATTTAAATTTCATCATGTCTTAACCATAAACAAGAACGTTGCAGCAACCAAGATCACAAGAAGAAACACCATGCACAAGAACACAAGAAGATTCCCCTTGGAAACCCTTCTCAACAAGGGAAGAAAACCCAACCAAATTATTCACTATATTCTTCAAGAGAAAGACCTTTCACCACCAAGAATGAATTAGCACACAAGAGGTTTCTTAAGCCCTATAAGACTAGCGCCCAAGAGAGGTGCGCACCTTTTTCCCAAGTAGAAGTGTTCGCTGAAATTTCCAAACTCGCAAGAAAGATATGATTCCAAAATGGAGAATCATCCCTTACTTATATTAGACTTGTCCAATCAACAAAGGCATCTATTGGCCCAACATGGCCGACCTATCTAAGTCACAATATAATTTATTATTATTATTATAATAATTAATATTAATATTAATATTAATTATATTTTACAATTATTACTAAACATATTAAGGTGGGGATGACCTGTACCCTTTACATAACAATTAGGGTTACAGGTAGGTTTGATTCTTGAACAATATATGGAAAAGGATCTGATACACCCACTAGTGCTCATACACTAGGGGCACATCCATAGGGATGTTGTAGCTCTGATTCACTGCATTACACAGAAGAACTAGGTCTTCACATGTTCACTTGTGCTCGTACACTCTACAGATTTCTTTTGCACTGCCACCGACAGGAGAATCATCTGGATTCTTCTCTTAAAATTTGTTGCTCAGAGGAGGCTATCACATCATCTTCATTTCTGTTCACATGACGATGTGCCCAATGCTTTTTGGATTTCACATGTTCACCTTGTGCTCAACCACAAGAACGTCCTAACTCAACAAATTGCTTTTCCACTGGATAATCATCAAGAATTCTTCTCACTCTCTGAATGGAGGAGGTCATCTCTAAGTTCCTAACTTTGTCTCAGGCAGGAACCATGTACCCTTCTTAGGGGATTTCTCTTAGGTTTGTAAGCTAAGAGAAAGACTTCAAATAGCTGCAATGATCCACACCTCACAAGTTTGTAAGATGGACATTGTCTCACATAGTTGCATTCATCAACACTTAGTTCTGAGGTTTAACATTTTGGTTATGAGTGATTGAGTGAACCTATACATAGACTGATTTGGACTATAAAATTGAAATTTCAAATCAATAAATCATGTATTTTCTTTTTCCATTAGTCCACATTATACTTCTCCCAAACTAACTTTATCCCTGATAGGTTGGACATGCATAATGAATGTTTCTTCTATAGACTTAGGTAAGGGAAACATACAAAAAATTCATGTCACTCCCATAATAATCACTATATTCTTGAGAATAAGAAGGAATATTTAATATATATAGCATGTGGAATGGTTCTTGTGGACATACTTGAGGACTCCATTGTATAAAACACCTCATAATGGAATTGTTTACTGCATCCTAAATGTATTAAATAATTTAATATTGCAAGTCCTATTGTCTAAAAAAAGAGTAGTAGTAGGCAAATTAGGACGTATACTGGACATTTCAAAAACCACTATAGGAGTACTCTATGTTATCAATGAAAACCCTTGTTATATGCAAGGCCTCTTTTCAAGATTGCAATGTTTTTGTTGAGGTGGCCTAAGGCAGAGAAAGCTTCTACAAGAAATTTTATGGTAGAACTACCACCATATATTTGCAAGGTTACCTATTGGGTATATCTCTAAGTTTTAAAACTAGTTACAAATATATAGAGAGATTAATACTTTCTCCCAATTTTATCCTCACATTGTGATATGCTTCAAGACCTATAAATACTGCAAATATTAATGGATATAATGAAAAGAGGTGCAAATCCATAGATTAATATGTGTGATGTTAGTAAGCTCTATAATCCGGATGGTATGTGGAAGCAGGAAACAAAATGTTACAAGTGTAATGAAAACAAGACTGTGGGTCACAAAAACAAAGCAAAAGAATTATATCACTGTGAGATCAAGAATGGTGGAAAACTATAGGTTCCCTTCAAAGACTCAAACAATGACAATAAGAAACAACAACACAAAATTTCTTCCAGAAGATTGGTGAATATTTGTTTCTAAATTTAGTGTTTACCCAATGAATGTTCAAGTGGATCTACAAGAAACAAGTTATCCAAAACATAACCCTACCAATATTTAGGAAGAAGTTAACACTATAGAGAATCCATCTGTGTAGGTATAAGTGGAAAGACACGAAGAATTTTTAGCCAATTTACAGAAAACAACATTTTTGGTGATGAAAAACATTCTATGCCAATTACACATGTAGAGCTAGTAGGTTCTTATAATTGCATCCCCATAGAGCATCAATTTTATTTTGGGAATTTAATATGGGGTAATGTAATGTAGCTCCCATGGTTCCCTAGTTATCTTTTAGACGATTCAATCACATCATAATTTGTGAAAATATGTTGTAATAAGGATCATATAGGTGGCCTATTTTGATGACTGCACATTTTCATGGTACAAGGAATGTAGTTTGAAACCTTTCCAATATACTTTCATAGACATGGAAAAGAAATCAACTTCCAAGCCTTTTCTTAATAATGTAGTGGATATGGTTGTAAACAAGCTAACAAAGCTATTAGAATTTGGTTTGAGTTTCTCTAGCCTGTAACACCCCAAGGCCGAGCCCCTGCTAAATTGTAATTATGCTTATAGGCTAGTAAGCCAAGTGTGTATAAGTTGAATACTTATATGTTTATTAGGCCGGAGATCCTAGATGCTTAAGGCCATGAGCTTGATATTTGTATATGTAAATGCACATATCATTAATAAAATTACATCGCTGCATGTAGACTGACCACAGAGAAAGAGAATGGGGGACTAAGCTCCACTAGGTAGGGTAAGGGAGGGGGCTAAGTGTCTAGGCCTAGGGGATAAGCTAGAGGGATTACCTCTAAGGGAATAATATTTTATTATTTCCTAAAGGCTAAGGTGGACATGATCAGTGTTGTCTTAAGTTCCTAGGAAAGGGAATGAGTGCTAAGTGGAACTCATGCAGCCGCAGGAAGACATGTGTCAACCTAGGCACATGCAGTTATAGCTAGGAAAGCCAGCTCATTGGGGGTTTGTTTCCCATTCTGGTGCTCCTTCTCCATCCTCGCGTCCTGACCAATCTAGCATTTTTTTCTCATGACCCTGATGAATCTGCAAGCTGAAGATCCTTCTCGATTCACCCATTGATTCACGCATTGAACCATTGCTTCCATCGTCACCTCTACATCTAGCATGCACCTTTGGAACCTGCAGTCATACTTGAGTTATCCTGTGTGTATCCTGTGAATCCTAACGCACCCTATAATTACCTGAGTCATGTTGTGTCTTAACGATTTTTTGTTTCTGCCATTATCTATTCTATACTAAGCTTTGTTGTTGTCATCACCTTCTATGGAATTGGCTTAGGAGCTAGATTGAAGAAGTAGGTTTTCAGGCCTCTGGTTTGAAGAGGCGGGTTTTCAGGCCCGTGGGCTTAAGAAGCATGTTGTCAAGCCTGCAAGCAACTCTCTTCAGGTGAGAGAGGTTTTTTGGGAAGTGATTTCTTAGAGGGATCCGAACTACAACTACAGTTCTCGAAGAATTCATGTCTGGTCTATTGTTGAAGCCTTGGAAGGGAGGTGGGGCAACCAAAGGACTATTGAGAAGAGAAGGGTCACACTTCTTGGGGTGGGACAGACATGTGGGCAATGAGAGGTTGTAGGCTGTTAGTGTGAGATAGCTCTTGGGAGATAATCCTTCCTGTTGATCTGTGTGACCTTCCTGTTGTGGCACACTTCTTGGGGTGGGACAGACATGTGGGGAATGAGAGGTTGTAGGATGTTAGTGTGAGATAGCTCTTGGGAGATAATCCTTCCTGTTGATCTATGTGACCTTTCTGTTGTCCTTGCCTAGCCTAGGAATCCCTTGGTGGAGTTTAGTCCCAGCTTGGGAGTGACCCACTTTTGAGCGTGATGAGCAGTGTGGTCTAAGGCTGAGAGGTTCGTGGGAGGTCTGCACGCAGTTGGTGGTCATCTATTAAAAGATAAGTACCAAATATCTGTTGATTGCATGTTGGATAATTGTACATGTGTAATAATTGATGAGTAATGCCTGGATATTTCATATGTGTTGTATGTGTAGGCTTACTGTTATTTTCGCATTAATATGTGTATATTAGAATATGTTGTCTATATGTTTTAATGTTATTTCTGCATGAATAATGATATGAACATAATTCTATAGTTGTTTAATGTGTACTTATATAGTTATGTATCTAAATATAAATGGTATCATAGCATAAAGGTTATTCGGTGGCATGGACTGACATGTTGGGTTAGGGCTGTTAAGGTTTAAGCTATTATTAGAGTTATTTGCATTTCACTAGATAACAATAGCATATGATAGGATCACTGAGAAATAAAAAATCACAAGAGACACATAATTTATCCTTGGAAACCCTCATGGGGGAGAAAACCCAACAAAACTTCCTTATTATAGATAGCCAATACAATGCCAAGAGATAAATCAAACAAATACATAAATTCCTCTTCCAAGAATGTGCCCCTCTCTCTCTTCTCCAACTACAACTCTGAAACTTGCTTCTCAATGAACAAGTGAGTGTGTGTCTAAGTGAGGCTCTAGCCTCCTTATTTATACAACTCTGGCATGTGTGGACAGAGGTGTCTCTTCACTAGTAGGGATGACTTCTTCTTCTGGGTGGTTATAACCACCTTTAATATATTATGGGGTTGACATCTTATTCTTCCTATTACAATTATATTTTAACCAATATGCAAAAGGGGATTTGGTATTTTACAATAGCCGACATGATCAATCCGCAATAGGGGATTGATCTAATGAATAATACAACAATAATAATTAGAATACACTTTGTAGTTACATTATTTCAACACTCCCCCTTAACAAGAAGGGTATTCTACAACAACATCAATTGAGAGAGAGGACAACATCAAGTGGGTGAGAGGACAACATCATCAGTATCATCTTGGAAAACTGACTGGCATATCTATAAATCATCAGAATTTTTTCACATCGGCAGCATCGTCATTCTCAATGGAATGAAATCATCATCTGCATCAATATGGATTAGTATAAAAATAATACATCATCATCACAACATGAGGCTGGTCACATCATCACAGCACTAGGCTGGCTCATCATCACAACACGAGGCAGGAACACTACACAACAATTAAGATGGAAACAGAATAATAAACTGGCTTTACGTCACAACAATTAAGCTGGAAGCACAGTACTAGGCTGACATATCTCAACACAACAATTAAGCTGGAAACACAGTACTAGACTGACTTTATGTCACAATAATTAAGTTGGAAGCACAATACTAGGATGGCATATCTCAACACAATAATTAAGCTGGAAACACAATACTAGAATGGATTTACATCACAACAATTAAGCTGGAAGCACAGTACTAGGCTAGCATATCTCAACACAACAATTAAGTTGGAGACACAGTACTAGACTGGCTTTACATCACAACAATCAAGTTGGAAGAACAATACTAGGCTGGCATATCTCAACACAACACTACTCCCCCTTTCGAGGGAGGTCCTTTTGGACTATACCAAGCTTATCTCGAAAGTGCTCAAACTTCACACAAGATAGAGGCTTGGTCAACACATACGTAACCTATTCATCCGTGCTAACATATTGGAGCTTTATGGCTCCTCTCTGTACCATGTCATAGATGTAATGATATTGAATCTCTATGTGCTTCGACTTGTCATGAAATATAGGATTCTCTGTCATCTTTATGTAGCTCTGGTTGTCATATAGGATCATGGTTGCTTCCATCTCTAGGTCGGATATATCGGTCAACAACTTTCGAAGCCATATAGCTTTGCAGCTAGAAGAACACACATCAATGTATTTTGCTTCCATTGTACTGAGAGAAATGTTGGATTGCTTCCTACTCTACCATGATATCATGGCTGATCCCAAACTGAAACAACATCCTGAAGTGCTCTTCCTGTCAGAGACACTTCCAGCCCAATCTGAATCAGTGTACCCACTTAGTGTGAAATCATGATCTCCATCATAGCTGAGACCACAATCTAATGTGCCCTTAAGGTACCTCATCACATGTTTTGCAACAACTAGGTGAACATGTATGAGTTCTACTAGAAACTAAATCAAGGTGCTCATGGAAAAACATATATGTAGTCTGGTGTTCATCAAGTACATCAGCGATCCAATGATCTGTCTATATAGTGTCGCATCAATCAATTCTGACGGAGTGTTGACCAGTATCTTTAGCTTTGTTACCATGGGTGTATTCATGGACTTGCACTCCAACATATCAAATCTCTTCAGGATTTCGACTGCATACTTCCCTTGGTTAAGGAAGATGCTCTCTGGGTGCTGCCATACCTCAAGACCTAAGAAATAATGCATTAGGCCAAGGTCTTTCATCTCAAATTATGAAGCGAGCTTCTTCTTACATTCGGTGATGAG
>JASDQU010790123.1:64526-78412 GCA_032191745.1 Picea mariana | reverse complement strand
TATATCAAAATGCTAGTATTTTGATAAAGAAAGACGAAATGTGTGCATGGAGAAAGTGACAACATATCCAAAGTTCAGTCCTACAGTTTGGATATAGAAACCCCATTATTTCTATCGGAATGCGCAGTGGAAGCATGGTATGAAGGTCATCAAAGGTGACATGTTGGAAGTTGAATATGCATGTCAGAAGGAAATTAGATGGGTTATGACAGAAGAAAGTAATAATTCATCAAGCAAATCCAAATGATGATATGCTCAGTCATGGAAAGGCTAAATCAAGTACCTCAAGAAGTAAGTTGGTGTTAACTATCCAAGGTTACTCAGAGAACATGACTGAAAATATAATTGGGTCATGTAGGAGTTGGATCAAAGGGATCCAAGTAATAGTGAGATGTTGAAAATTAATATCAACATAATATGTAGTTGTAATTCCATGAACATATTAAGATAATGGAAGAAGAAATCATGAGGTCGATATCAAGCTAATGGGAATGCAGGACAACACTCTAGGAGGGAAATCAAGAATAGTAGAGGATTTTTTATGCATTCCAAAGGTATTGAATATATTTCCACAATAGCATGGAGATGTCAAAGCCAAGAAAGACTTCAAAAAGAAATGAATCTTTGTAGAGAGTAAATAAGGAACCATGAAGAAGAAATTGGTTCTACGCATGGTTTTGAATGCAAAAGAGATGGTGCCTAAGAAGAATCCATCTCAAGTGGCATAGAGCCATGAGTAACATCCCCAGAGGTTGGAGGTATCACTTGAAATTATGAAATAAATTAAAAGCAATATTAAGTACTTTTAATTAATTATATGCAGCTAGCGAAGGAGGCATATGTGCATCCTTATAGTATGCTAGAGATTGGCTATGCAAGCCAAGTTTGAGGCTAGTTGGCAAGGAGAATATAAGAGTGCAAGAAAACGCAAATACTAAAGTACTCAGTCAGGAAAGGGCTGAAGTATTTCAGTTCAAAAAGTAAATGGATGTTGAAGATCCAAAGTCTATAAGACAACATGATAGGAATTATAATTCATCCAATTATGAGTTGGGATAGATGGATCCAGGAAATAAATGAAAGATGAAGGTTAATATCAGCTTAGCATTAGGATGGAAAAGAAAAGGAAACCAAGATTGATTGGGATAGAAAGTGCTCAGGTCAGAAATAATCATGCACAGTGGTTACAGTGAGAGCACATAAAGATTCAAGAATCCAGAAGAATTGAAGACTTATGGGATCAACAAGGAAAAATGATACAGGAAAAAAGAAGCTGTTGCAATTACTGTAGCAACAAGTATGTTATGGCTTTGTTGGGATAGCCATAAAGAGAGAATGCTTGCATTTTTGCAAGTGTTGCTGATGATGTTGTTGCAAATGGAAGGAAGCAACATAAAGCTGGAATGTTGATTATAAGACTGATAAAGAGGCATGAGAGTTTCTACTGTCATAAGTTAATCATGTAGCATCTAACTCATTTAATGGAAGCTATGCAAGTAAGTATTTCTCTTTTGAAATTATGTTGCATAATTTTCAAAGGAAAATTCAGGTAAGAATTTCCCCAGATTGAATTTTTATAATACACAATATGGTATTGTTTAAGTGCATTAACAGGAATAAGTTACCACTAGGTGTGGTAAAGGCTAGAGGCCTGTTACAGTTATCAAAGCTTCCTAGCTTTTGAATGCACACACTGACATAGTAGCATGTTATGTTAATTTGGTTATGAGGTAATAACCAAAGAAATAAAAGGTAAGAACTTGTTATAGGAATGATACCAAGAAAGATAGTCATGTATGAGACCAGAACATGGTTGGATATGGAAAGGTATGGATATAGAAAGGTTACGTACCAGACAAATACCCAATGAGATTCCTACCTTTAAGTAAAACTTGGAATGCAACCCTTTTGCTAACACTGATGCACACCACAAAATTATATTCTTGGTGTAGTGTTCGGGTCGAAAAGGAAGGCATCCAAATAATTGAGAAGACAATGGGAAGTGTGTGGAGAATGTGTCAAGACATTGGCCAGATTTACAAATTATGGATGGTGAGATACATGACTTAGATAAGGATCATTATGAAAATCAATGCAAAGGTGCATTGGATAAATATGCATTGAGTGTTGCACTCATGCCTAGTAAGTGGCTGAGTTGCACTCATACATGGCAGAATTGTATACTTAAATGCATTTCTTGAATGTGTTTTGTGAGTGGATACATATATATTATTGTATGGAAATAATTATACTAACGACTGAAGTGTTGCTAACTTGTGGAATTGAGAACATTTCAGGAGTTGTTAGACATTGCAAGAGGAAAATTGCAAGTCAAGTAGTCACATGAACATTAACTATAGGAAATTTTCTGTTCAGAAAAAGAAGTAATGAATTTATTGATATTAATGAGGAACAAGCATATGCATAGAATGATAATTCATTTTATCCAATAAATTGTTTGTATTTTTGATTTAATTGTTAGTTATGGACAATTCTCAGAACACTTCATAAGGTTTTTGTACATATTGCAATGAGAGTATGATGTACAGGAAATACTGACAATTTTTTGGCTAAATGCAAGATAGAAGCATTGCAGGAAAAATGGTATTCAACATGGTGCTTGTTGAAATCCATAAGGAAGACTGCATCCTATTATTGCAACAACAATGAAAAAAAATTATGAAAAAGAATTTCATATTTTGGGAAAAGTTGATTTCCTTATGAAATTAATTTGATTTCTAAATGAATTCTTTTATGTTCTCTCATGATAATTGCATGTGTGTGATGCAAATGAGATAATAATGATCAAAGTTGTAATGATGGGAAATAACAACTATTGTTGAGGACACTAAATCCCTATAATTGTAGAATTTTGGTGGGGTTCTGGTAATGGGTTAGCACTCTCCTTGTGTGTGAAATCCTTAGAAATATGGATCATTGAAGGACTTCGTTGCAGTAAAGGGATGCCTAATCCTAGAAGGGAGAGTGCAACAAGGAGGAGGAAACTAAAGGATGATTATGGCATGGTAGTTTTGTTGGGTATGTGTTATATTCTTTACATGTGTGTGTGCGGGCACGTCAGATATGATAACTGTGTCTGATGATCCCTCATAGTAGTGCTCTGTTTGTGTTGTGTGCACCGAGCGCTTTCCTAGGGGGGTCCCAGAGGGGGGCAGGTATGCCCCCCTTGGTTACGCGCAGCGCCCCGAAATTTTTTTGGAGGGCTGTTTTTGTTATTTTTAGCGGTTTACTAAAAATAATCTCGGTTTTAGAGATTAGGGTTTTGGTATCTACGGAATACCTAAAAACATTATATATATTGTATAGTGAATGGTGAAATTCGATATAATGAATATAAGAAAGGTTTTCCCGGTTGAGGGTTTCCGCTATATATCTCTGTGTACTATGTGAATGAGACATTGATTAAATTTTGTTTTGCTTAAGAATCTATATGCATTTCTTTACTTCACAGGTTTAAAACTTACAAGTTTCCATAAGGAGGGTGTGTTAAATGGAACAACGAGCTGGATTATTTCTGAAAGCATCTCTTTGGAATAGAGAAATTGACTTCCAGTTGCAGTATGAATACCAGAATTGGTGCTAGAAAGTAGAGCGCCAGATGGATAACAAGCTTCCAATAGCTAAAGCTTGGAGAGTTTTAAATAATTTGAGTGGTACATGGTATATAATGCACTGAAGACAGTGAATAAATAAGGGGAGGGGATTGTAACACCCCAAGGCCAAGCCCCTACTAAATTGTAGTTATGTTTATGTAAGGTAGCTAGAGAGGTAATGGGGGGCCCCAGAGGGCCCATAGTGATAATAGTGGAGGCCATTCAATGTAAGGTGGAATAGGTCCACTATATTATTAAATAAGGCCCACTATGGTAGCTAGATATAATAAATGGGTAGTTAGATATAATAAATGTAAGAGGACTTCTTAGAAGGTTCTAATTCTAGAAGATTCCTCCTCTAGAATGTTCTTAGGTGATGGTAGCACTATATAAATGGGTTCAAACAATGTAATGGGATATGAATATAATTATTGTATTTGGAGAGGCAGCTCAATAGGAGGATTCCCCCTCGAAGAGGAAAGTGAACAAGAGAGGATCTCTTCCATAATAGGATCCATTGTATGGTGTTTCCCTACCTCAAGGGTTTCTATAATAAAGTTGTGGTTTTCTATATTGTTCTCTAAATATTTGTGGTATTTTTGTATGAAATTATTAGGTTCTTAACAAGTGGTATCAAAGCACTTTCCTTGGCAGACATTGTGGGAAAATATTTTTTGTTTTTGCAGATTTTTTTTTTCGGAGAAGAAAAAACAAGGGCCGTGACATTCCAGACATTTTCAATATATTTCTGTGCAAAATTTGTAGAAACAGGTTGTATATATGAGTTACTCTCATAAAAAAACCCAATTTGAAAAAACAAATCATCTGAAATGGAGTCCGAGAAGTCAAGATATTGAAGTTTTAAAATCTGCAATTTTTCAGGATTTTTTCCGTGGACGGTGGTGCGAATTTTTTTTATTTATGTAGAATATGGAGGAAAAATTTGCCCAAAAAAATTATATATCTGAGTTCCTCTCACAATTTCACCCAATTTCAAAAAAAAAAAAAACTGAAACGAAGTCCAGGAAGTTAAGTTATGAACATTTTAAATTCAATAGTTTTTTAGGGTTTTTCCAGAAAAAACCGCGATTTTATGCCGTAAGTTATTGTTCTATTTTTTTGTTTTTTCATGACGGCTACAGGACCGAAGAGTTCATAGGGTGTTCATATGGATATTTCCTCTCAAACCCTCAAATAAATTCTTGAAGTATTCAAATCTCAATTGTATGACACATTGGATGCTAGATTGCATGACCTTACAGATGGTCTCAATGATAGTTTTCATAGTATTCAAGATTCATTGGATAGCATGCAGGAGAGATTTATTATGGTGGACATCAGGGATGAATATAATAAAGAAATGTATGCTTGGTATGATTTTGAGGCCGATTGTGATGATTGGTATATGGATAGTTTTCATTTCTGGGATGACAACCACTTTCATATTTTATTTGATGACTCTACTCCACCTTCTGTAGCAAACATCAATGTCCCACATCAGGAGCTAGTTACCAGCATCTAGCCTGCATATTATATAATGGTATTGTTCCTTCCAGATTCATATTTGATCATCTCTCACTATGTGGATGGATATTCTTATTTGGATCCACATGATAGGTGTTAGTATTGGGAGCATCATTTTCAGTTGGTTATTGGGTGTCGATATCTTCCATGTGGGGTTCACATGAGCAATTGGACATGGGACCTTGGTTTACAATGGCGGTTGGACTACTTCAACATGGTGGCTACCATTTCTCAATGGGACCCTAGTTCTCTAGTCTACTTCAGCACTATGGTCCACAATTATCCATGGGACCTTGGTATATGGTTTTACATCAAGCGTTGAGGACAATGCTTTCATAAGGGAGATGGAATGTAAGGTAGCTAGAGATGTAGTGGGGGGGCCTAGAGGGCCCATAGTGATAATAGTGGAGGCCATTCAATGTAAGGTGGACTAGGTCCACTATATTATTAAATAATACCCACTATGGTAGTTAGATATAATAAATGGGTAGTTAGATATAATAAATGTAAGAGAACTTCTTAGAAGGTTCTAATTCTAGAAGATTCCTCCTCTATAATGTTCTTAGGTGATGGTAGCACTATATAAAGAGGTTCAATCAATGTAATGGGATATAAAGACAAGTATTGTGTTTGGAGATGAATCTCATTAGGAGGAATCCCCCTCGAAGAGGCAAGTGAACATGAGAGGATCCCTTCCATAATAGGATCCATTGTATGGTGTTGCCCTAACTTAAGGATTTGATAGTAATACAAGAGATTTTGCATATTGTTCTTCTATATCTATTGTGGTGATTTTGTATTCAGCTATTTGGTTTTTAACATTTTATAGGCTGGTGAGCCAAGTGTGTATAAGATGAATACTTATATGTTTATTAGGCCGGAGAGCCTAGATGCTTAAGGCCATGAGCCTGATTTTTGAATATTTAAATGCACATATCATTAATAAAATTACATCGCTGCGTGTAGACTGACCATGAAGAAAGAGAATGGGGGACTAAGCTCCACTAGGTAGGGTAAGGGAGGGGGATAAGTGTCTAGGCCTAGGGGATAAGCTAGAGGGATTACCTCTAAGGGAATAATATTTTATTATTATTTTCTAAATGCTAATGTGGACATGATCGGTGTTGTCCTAAGTTACTGGGAAAGGGAATGAGTGCTAAGTGGAACTTATGCAGCCGCAAGAAGACAGGTGTCGACCTGGGCGCATGTAGTTATAGCTGGGAAATACAACTTGTTGGGGGTTCATTTTTCCATTCTGGTGCTCCTTCTCCATCCTCATGTCCTGACCAGCCTGGCATTTGTTTCTCACGAACCTCATGACTCTACAATTCGATGATCCTTCCCGATTTACCCATTGATTCATGCATTGAACCATTGCTTCCATCATCGCCTTTGCATCTAGCGCACACCTTTGGAGCCTGTAGTCATACTTGAGTTATCCTGTGTGTCTCTTGTGAATCCCGACACACCCTATAATTGCCTTAGTTGTGTTGTGTCTTAACGGTTTGTTGGTTTTTCCATCATCTATTCTATACTAAGCTTTGATGTTGCCATCGCCTTCTCTGGAATTGGGTTAGGATATGGATTGAAGAAGCAGGTTGTCATGCCTGCAAGCAACTCTCTCCAAGTGAGAGAGGTTGTTGGGGAAGTGATTTCCCAGTGGGATCCCAACTGCAGCTACAGTTCTCATAGAATTCCTATCTGGTTTGTTGCTTAAGCCCTAGAAGGAAAGTGGGGCAGTTGAAGGACTGTTGAGCAGAGAAGGGGCACACTTCCTGGGGTGGGAAAAACATGTGGGGAATGAGAGGTTGTAGGCTATTAGTATGAGGTGTCTCTTCGGAGATAATCCTTCCTGTTGATATGTGTGACCTTCCTGTTGTCCTTGCCTAGCCTAAGAATCCCTTTTCCGATGGAGTTTAGTCCCATCTCAGAGTGACCCAATACTGAGCGTGATGAGCAGCGTGGTCTAAGGATGGGAGGTTCATGGGAGGTCTGCACGTAGTTGGTGGTCATCTATTAAAAGATAAGTACCAAATCTCTTTTGATTTCCTGTTGGGTAATTGTACATATGTTGTAATTGATGAGTAATGCTTGGATATTTTGTATATGTTGTATGTGTAGGCTTACTGTTATTTCTGCAAGAATCTGTGTATATTAGAATATGTTGTCTGTATGTTTTAATGATATTTATACATGAATAATGATATGAATAAAATGCTATATTTGTTTAATGTATTTAAATATAAATGGTATCAGAGCATAAAGGTTATTCGGTGGCATGGCCTGACATGTTGGTTTAGGGTCGGGGATGTCACGAATTGGTATCAGATCTAAGAGAGACATACAATAAGTGTCATTTCCCAGCCTTTTGGTGGCTGGGGATGTTACAAAATGGTATCAGAGCTAAGAGAGACGTCCAAGAAGTGACGTTGCCTGACCTGTTGGTGGTTGGGGACGTTACACAACCAATCTAAGTGAATTCACATGAAACTTGTATGTGAAACCTTTGTCAATGTTGTCAATTTTGGAAAATGGAAACAAAACATGGTCTTTTCTCTTTTCATCTGGAATTGAAAATTTAGGGATTGCTGCAAAATTGTGACCTAATCTTACACCAGGAAATCCCAAACCACGACTAGAAAAAAGTCCAATGGATGGCATAACTAGTCCTATACTTTGACTTGTTTTTTTCCTTTGATTGATTTGAGGTTATTCGAGATGATGGTGTATAAATTATGTTGTTTGGTCACATTATACAAGGTTCCTTAAGGTATCCATCCTAGTTTTCATTCCATCTAGATATGACCGATGCTCTTGTCATTCAGATGATTTTGGTAATTAAATATTGTTCTTGTCAATTTTAGAAAAAATTATAGAATTATGTTTTGTTGATTTGTTGTTGACTGGAGTAATCAACCTATTTACCTCCAAAATTCTTGGTTGGAGAGAAAGAAAGTTCAATAATTTCATAGTTTGGCAAGGGAAACATTGATATCAATTGGAATCATTAGGGATGCAATACATGAAGGAAACAATAAAGATACATGGAAATTTCCAAGATGGATACATGATAATAATATATACATGTATACATGAGAATAATATCTACATGAGAATAATATGGAGAATTTTAGGCCTCAAGTCTGTAGCAATAGTTCAAAGAAGTGTCTACCTTCAGTTTTTACATCACTCATGAAAATGTGATAGTTGATCAACTGAAAATGACTTGTTGTTATGGCATGGAAACATAATCGTTTCTATACAAAATCCTTTATGTAATATATTGTTATGGATCATTTCCATCAGATGGGCGAACAAATCAAACAAAGAAGAGAATATTGAACATTTTGGAGCACTTTTGCTCAGAAAATGAACACGACATCCCTAGTGAAATTGAAGTGATGAAGATGGAGCAAGCCAACTCCATGTTGTAAAAACTGTATTAAGTTACTAGAGACAATCCAAAATTAGTTGAAGGATATGATATATCATTGGATGACTTATCATCCAATGAAAGAAAATATTTATTGTGGAATGTAGTAACAGGTAAAATAAGCCACATGGTAAGACCTTAGAACCATGGTGATTGAAGCCTTGTACAAAAACAATCTGTCTTTCCAATCAAGGATGTCAACTTGTTCAATCATTGGACATATCATAGTATCAAATTTCAAGGGATCTTAGTCTAAGAGTTGCAAATTTGATTGAGAATGGACTAAGTGATATACCAACTAGTATCAAGAATTCATTACCTTTAGTGTGACAATTGACTAAAACAAATCCATCACCCTTACCAATCGTTCATGTTGTTGATGTAATATATAGTTACTACTCTACTCTCCATTTCTTTAATGGATATTGGAAAAATGATCCCCTAGATGTGGTAATGATTTGTGTTATAACCTAGGTCTGCACCCCTATCCTTTTCCCTCCTGTAACCCATACATTCATCAATGTTGAGTTTCATGGTTTCTTACTTAACTCATTCTCCATTGTTTAATTATTCAGCTTCATGGCCCCTATTTGTCATTTCTTATTTGCACCATCATTTTTCCTTTGATAGAGGGTCACATGTTCTGGTTTGAGTTTTGAACACTCGTCATCATATTTTCCACTAACTTAGCATGTAGCAAGTCCACCAAGTCTTTCGTGTGTGTGCAGGAGATATCCATGTTCGACGAATCCATTGAAAGCATAGTAAGCTTCCGTAGAAGCTAGCATCGAATCAAATTAGGCCATGTCAAACTCGAACTACATGAAAACAATGGGATGACTTGATAGACGGTGAAGATATAACGTTGATGTAAGATCGACGGTTTCCCATGGTATTCAGGGTTTCATTATGCGGAGAAAATATTTTTTTTTGTGGAGTGACTAAATCTTGCATTAAACCCTATCGACGATATCCCCATCCCCCAGATCAATGGTCCTCACATGATTTCGAACCCCCTTGACCTTTCTACCTTTAAAGGTAGGGGGGTCTAGAAAAGTGGCTTCCCCATGCTCGGTCCCACCTAATGTGGCACCTCCTCATGATTTAGGACCCCCCCCCCTCTAAAATCCTACCAGACTACCTCTCGATACCACCCCTCTCACTGCGTGCCATCTGTCCTCCACTCACTTCTCCCACCTATCACCACCTAGCACCTGTCTTCCACTCATACTCCCATCATCTCCCGTGTATCTAACCCTCCTATCACCTCTCCACATCATCTACATCCATGTAGTCCACCTCCACTCTTATCATCTCCTATTGGACGATTGAATCCTCATCGCCCTCCATGGTCATTGGGCCGACGACCTTTTCAGCAAAGCTTTTCGAGATTACAGATGGCAGCTGGTGAAGTGAAAAGAAGTGCACTTAAGGACCAAGAGCTCAGACAAAGACAGAGGGTTATGTCTCGGTCTCAGTGAAAAATCACTCCAAAAATGCAGTGAAGATCTTCCCATGCAGTTGGTTACCCTCTAGAATCATCAAACATCATAGAATCATGTCAAGACTCGACACAAAACCTTGTTCTGTCACTCCTAGTTTCTGCCATTTAGTTCATTTGGTGCATGCATCAGTTTTGTCTCATAGACAGTAGTAGTCTTTAGTTAATCAATTCCAAAATTATTTTAGGCTAAATTATTAAGTGGTCTTTTGTGTGTGATAAGAACCACTCTCTTGGTTAAATTAAGTGTAAAGCGCACATTGATGTACTCCATGCAATGTTTTAGTTGAATTAATAATTTGTTCTACAATCAGTTATCTAGATTTAGGTTTTAGTCCCAAATGGACGAGAACCTCTTCAACTCTCTTAAATATGCAAACTTTGTATGTTTCAAAGGGGGGGGGGGTAGTTTTTGGAAGGAAAGTAGAAGTAACAGAGGAATTGAACCTACTCAGTTAATTTTAAATTTTTCTACTTAGTGAATATATGTTGATGACAGTTGTGTTCTCTTACTCAAATACTTATATGTTGATTCTTATCTTGAATACAAATGTTGTGATGTGTGCGATGTACATTTCCTTATTCTTTCAGCTATTGTTTTAGTTTATCTTTTGCTGATTATGCAACCTGTTATACAGTTATTGTTCAACTAAAGATCCACTATTTTTGCAACCTGTTGAATGATTTTCATCTAGATGTTTGTCTAAGTCTTGAGATATTATTTTAGGTCTTAGTTTTCACACAACAAGTGATTCATTGCATTTCTTGTTGTTATTTTCTATGTTTGTCTTTTCATATCCCCAACTGTCACTCAATACCCATACCATTGCCAAAAGAGAACCTACTTTTATACTGTGTGGCATGCCCCACTAGAGCACCATCTTTGAAAACCTGTCCTTAAGCTTACTAACAAAACCTACTTGTAAAAAAACAAATCATTACAAACTTGAGGTGGCCTAGCTTTTCCCTTTAGCAATTAGGTGCAGATCTTAGGAACAACATATTATGGCATCATTGTTGGGGAATGGAGTAACGAAATATATTTCCCTGGGAAAATGACATTGAATAGCTCCGACCTTTGATGGTGAATAAATTTCAGACACAGATAGACTTCCATCTTTCACCTAGTGACTCCACCGAGTAGAATTTACAAAATAATTACTAGTTCCCAGAAAGGAATTCAAAAGATCTAAATCTAAACAAAGTAAAGCTACCAAGGCTCATACTAATCCTAAGAATAACACAGTAGTATCTGAGCCAGAAAGGAAACTAAGAAAATCCACAATAGCTCAGATATATACCTCCCCCCTCAAGGGTAAAGCTGCACACAAAGAGTCTGTTGAAATAATGTAACTGCAAAGAGTATTCTAAATATTATTGATGTATTATTCATTAGATCAATCCCCTTTTGAGGATTGATCATGTTAGGTATTGTAAATGACCAAATCCTCTTTTGCGGACTGGTCAAACCCTAATTGTAATGGGATAAATCAAAATTTGTCCCCAAAATATATTAAAGTGGTTATAACCACTCAGAATATTATTAAAGTGGTTATAACCACCCAGATTGAGAAGTCGGCCCTGCCAGTGAAAAGACACCTCACTCCAATGCCTACCAGATTGTATAAATAAAGAGGCTAGCACCTAATTTGGACACACACTCACTTGTTCATCAAAGCGCAAGTTTGGAGCTGCAGTTGGAGAAGAAGAAGAGAGAGAGNATTTGTTTGAGTTATCTCTTGGCATTGTATTGGCTATCTATATTAAGGAATTTTTTGTTGGGTTTTCTCCCCCATGAGGGTTTCCCGGGATAAATGATGTGTCTCTTGTGATTGGGTATTTCCCAGTGATCCTATCTATGCTATTGTTATCTAATGAAATGAAATGAAACTCAATAATAGCTTAAACCTTAACATGGTATCAGAGATAAGATGAAGAGAGCATCTTTCACAAGAGAAAGAGAAAAACGTCACTATTGTCGTACATGAAAATTAGGGCCTTTTATTGAACAATATTTTCAGCCTCAAAACCATCTAGAAAAGTGCACCCTAACCCAAGGAATTCTTTGACACCTTCAGCGCACCTTTTCAGTGGGTATATCTCTCGTAAAGTAAAACCCTATTTTTCACCGGTACCAAAAAACCAGAAGTACCAGAAGTACCAGAAAACCAGAAGCATCAGTCCAGAAATCTGCAGGTCAAGTTTGAGGGGGTAAAATTTGGATTTTCAGAAATCTGATTGCATCAGCTTACTCGCCTCAGCTCAATGCATCTATCCCCTGGATCAGAATTTCAAAATTTGAAGTTTAAAAAATTAGGGTTTCCTCATAAAACCCTAAGTTGTAGTTGCAGCTGCAGTCTCAGAACCAATTGCAGTACTAGTTGAATATCAGCTGTAGTACCAGTTGCAATCACCCTTGAAGTTTTTAAGAGTTGGTGATCATTGCCGCTGTTTCCAGATGGTGCCACTACCTACAAATGCTATCAGAGGTATGTACTCACACATGTTTAAGTGGTTAAGCTTTAAAGGGTGTTTGCAGGAGAAGAGATATATTTCCATAGATCTAGAAGGATCTCAATATCCAACACATTCAGAGGAATAATGCAACACGGGTTTGATTATTCTGATATGCATCTATTTGTTATGAAATTATTTTGATCTAGATTTCATGTTGAAGCTGTGACCATCATACTAACCTTTGGTCAAAATTAAAGTCAAGGTATTAGACAGATTAAAGTTGAGATCATAGAGTTTATTCTCTAACCCAACCTTCTATCAAGATAGCATATTGTCCTAGTACATAAGACAGGTTGAAGAAAGCACTCGGCATCTTGAATGAAGGAGAAGAAAAGAAACACACTCTTGAAGACAAAGCTCCAAGTCCTAGGTTTGATTAAGTTGAGAAGATTCAAAGTTTCACATGACAAGTTATAGGTAAACACTATAGTTGAGATAACAGTCCTTGAAAAGTATTATACTTGGTAGCATGTGAGCATATTGAGATAAATGCTTAATGTAATCATTTGCATGATACAACTGACATCTCCTCTAGGAGAAACCTCTTGTGTTAGTTCTAGGTTTACATGGAGACATGTTTGATCACAACACTATAAGAGTGTTGACCTCATTTCGTATTGTATCTCTTATTTTTTATCTTTTCTTTAGACAGGCCACAAGTGATATCTCTAAAGGAGCTACTATGATGATTATTTGTACTATTGTTTTATTATCAAAGGAGTATTATTCTTGCATGTTGTTTTGTTGACCTTGTTTCAGGTCACAAGTGATAACCCTAAGGAAGATATAAGTGAAGGTTGTTGAAGACAACATATTATATGAGACATGAAGCAAAGTATGTACATGACCATATACACTCATGTACCAAAGAAGATGAAGAAGAAGCTATATCTTGAGATTCAGAGTAACTCATATGAATATTGATTGAAAGGAGCAGAAGGCTCCAAAGATGACCAAACATTAGAACAAGAAGAAGATCTCACTTGAAGCTTGACTCTGTCTTCCATATTTAGACTTGGTATTCAAGACCAAGTATACCTTGTAAGAGATGATGAGTTCCTTGTAGACTTAGAATAAATCGAGAGTAAGCCTGATCTCAGAAAGGATCAGATGAAGAGACAACTCCCAGGACTGGGAGACATATGTCATGAGAAGACTAGATCATAGCTTCAAAAACTTCTAGGAGATATGAAATCTCCTGGGAAGATTCCCTTGTTTCAGTGACAAAGAAGGAAGCCAGTAAGAAATACTAGGATATGTATTCTTCCGTGAGAAGAGATGTAGTGTCCCCAAGGCC
>JASDQU010790123.1:53687-64354 GCA_032191745.1 Picea mariana | reverse complement strand
AGCACCAACTCCCTAAATATTCCAACACCAAGTGGATTTATACAAGCACCAACTTGTATAAAGAAAACTCTGTGTTTTTCTGAACACCACCTTTCCACCCTGTTTTTCTAGGCACAACTAGATGGAAGATACAACTTCCAATATTCAAGCACCAACTTGAATATCAGAGGACCATAGTCCTCCCTAGCACCACCCTTCCTCCCTGATTATGCATAATTGATTGACAAACAAACATTACAAGTATTTCAATTCTTACTCCTTCTTCACTGTTCTGCAATTCTTCTCTGGTTCAAAAATTGTTCTGCAGTTCTTCTCTGCTACATGCTATTCTGCTATTCTTCTCTTTCTTTTGTCTGTTCGACGACTGTTACTCATCTCGTAGTTTTATCTCATGCTCTGCATTCTTTCATTTTACCCTTCGTACATTTCATCTCATTGTTTTGGTTAGAAAAACCAATCTTACATAGTCATTGCATCTCTCCTTTTATACTCACCAGCCTCATGATTTACACCTCGAATCTCCTTGGGCAAAGACAAAAATGTCTCAGCAACTGAATCACCAACTGATCAAGAACCATGATTCGATTTTGATAACTGAATCGTAACTGATCAAATAATCTGTGAAGTGCAACAGTATCCCTTCGATCATATTCCTGATTAACCTGCACCATTGGATTACCAATGATGGATATCGCACCTACTCCATATGCCCACTGACTGTGACCACGAGCCTAATCAAAATGCCTTTTGCATTTTGCATTTCAGCAATCATGTGTCAAAGGGTCTCGACACTCCAAGTTGTGATCGCCGAAAAAGAGCTTAGCTCTGCTAGCTCCACCTTCTCATATGATCACTGACGATGACCACAACCTACACACAAAGACGTTTTCACATTTTGCATTTCAACAATCCAGAGGTGAAGAGTCTTGACTCTTCATGTTGTGATCTTCGAAAAGGAGCTTAGCTCTACTAGCTCCTTCCCCTTACGTGACCACCCATGGTGACCACAGGCTACGCCAAAAGGTTCTTCGTGATTTCGCGTTTCAAAATTCTTGCCATGAGTGTCCCTTACACCTCAAACTCTCGGTATCTGAAACTCTGAAATGGAGTTATATCAACAGTCCACAATCTTGATGATTCAACGGTCCAGATATTTTCGTGATCTCGCATATCGCTAGTTACTGTCGTGAGTTTCTTCCTTGAATCCTCCAACTCTCAGTATCCAAAACTCCGAAACAGAACCTTTGTCGTGCTCTGATCTATCACCACGTGTCCCTCTCGGATCAACGATCCAGATCTTATCGCGATTTCACATATCGCGAGTTGGAAGGTTAGAGCACTTCTTTCCTTTGACTTTCCAGTCAGAGAATTGTTAATCCCTCACCACATGTACTCCTCGACGATGGATGACCCTCCTGCTTTCGGGACTTTATAAGTCCGCTTCATCTTGTACTTAAAGATCATGCTCCTTCTTTTGTATCCAACGATGGTCTATCCTCATGCTCAGATCCAACATCTGAGATTTGTTCTCCTCTTTTGTGTGTTCCTCCTATCCGTATTCAGATCTAACGGTCATCGGGAATTCAGAATGGGTGATCCAACGATCACTATTGTGCCTCACTATTGATCTTTCCATTTCCATGTCATCATCTCTCTACTGAACATGATGATCTTTTCCATCAATAAAAAAACATGCATACTCTACCTCTATCTGAAAACATGCCAACAATATTCTCTATCAAGGTTTTGAATTCCTTGAATTTACTGAAGACTTCATCTTTTGATTTCAAAAATTACACTCGGGTCTTACGAGAATAATCATCAATAAAAGATACATAGTACACATACCCATTGATGGAGGATGATGACATTGGGCCACATACATCTGAATGAATGAGTTCTAGGACTCCTTCTGCTTTGTTGTCTCTCTTCGAAAAAGGGTTCTTGATGTTCTTCCCTTGTGCACATCCATTGCACACGCCTTCATGGTCAACCTTGAGTTCTGGTAGACTTGTGACTTCTTTGCATATGTATGGTAGTGCTTTGTATTTTACGTGGGCTAATATTATATGCCAAAGTTCACATGGATTCTCAATGGCGTGGGTCATGGCAGCTTCTAAGTGACCCTTTAGCTTATACAATCCACCTTCTTCTTTTCCAATGACGATTTATTCTTTATAGGTTTCTCCTTTAGCTCACATAAGAACTTCTCCATCTATAAAGGAAAATCCGAAGTCTTTCTTTTCTAAAGATGATATGGAGAGTAGGTTCTTTGTCAAACCTAGTACATAGAGTATGTCCTTCATCTTCATTTAATTTCCTAAATTGATCTTGTAGTTTAATTCTCCCACTCCCTTGATAGGGTATTCATAATCATCTCCAAGTGTCACTTTATGAGAAAACTTATTTTCTGAAAGACAAGAGAGAATATCTCTTTGACCTACCATGTGCTTAGAGGCACCACTATCAATGAGCCAAGTGTCCTCTCCAAGTGTTACCAATCCTGAGAGGGTCGAGATTAAGACATAGTCTTTAATTTGTTCTCTTAACATCTTTGCGGGTGGATCTTCATATTCAACTACATGGGCATGATGTATCTTATTTTTCCTCTTGTATTCTTCTCGTCTGGCTGGACAATATCTCACAATATGTCCCATCTTGTCACAATGGTAGCATTGGACAGATGAGTAATCTCTTTCCTTTCACTGTCCTTTCTTCTAGAATCTCTTTGGTTGATATTTGTTTTGGGGGTGAGACTCTTTATGAGTTTCTTTCTGGAAGTAAGACTTCTTCCTTCCTCCTTTAGCATGAATAGCTAGGGCTTGATCTCCATCTCTTTATAGTAAATCCTCTCGGTTAGCTACTTTTGTTTCTTCTTGAATGCATTCTTCCCATAGACCGTCAAATTTTAGTTTCTCCATTCTGGCACAAATCATTTGGATGAATGTATCCCAAGGTCTTGTGAGACCATTAAGGGTTGTCATTATAAGTTCATATTCATCTATAGCATCTCCGATCACTTCTAGTTGTTCTTTGAATTGGGATATTCTGAAGAAATATTCTTGGATTGATTCTCCTTTCTGCATCCTTGTATTCTTGAGCTGAGTTCTTAGATTCATCTTCTAGTTTATGTTATTTACTTCATATAGTCTGTTTAGGGCATCAAACATTTCTTTCGGAGTCTTCTTTGATGACACATAAGGGATCAAGTGATCTCTGATTGAATTTGCAATGATTCTTTTGGCCCTTGTCATTTTCTTTTGATGCTTTGCTTTGTCTGCAACATCGTTGGGTTCCAACACTTCTTCTTTGACAAATATTGCTAGGTCATTATCTTCAGTCCAATCCTATACTTCCAGAAACGGAAGTTTTCCACACCCTCCATCTTTTCAACAAGCTTAGTGCTTGCAGACATCTTTTACCTAGAGCTAGGAAAATGACCAAAAATGAAAATGGTCAAAATCAAATTCTAAACTTACCAGGAGGTGTGCTTAGCTGAGGCGAGTAGCCTAGTGTGTTTGGATCTAAGAAAATCCAACTTTTTCCCCTCCAAACTTGATCTGTGGATTTCTGGACTGGTGCTTCTGGTTTTCTGGTACTTCTGGTACACTGGTACTTCTGGTACTCTGGTACTTCTGGTACTCTAGTACTCTGGTACTTTTGGTACTCTGGTACTTTTGGTACTCTGGTACTCTGGTTTTTTGGTACTTCTGGTACTTTTTGAAAGCTAGGGTTTCACTTTCCGAGAGATATAGCCATTGAAAATTTGTGTTGAGGATGCCAAAGTGATCCTTGAGGAAGGCCACACTTTTCTAAATGGTTTTAGGGCTAAAATACTTCATCAAAAAAAATCTCTAATTTGCATGTACGACAACGATGACATTTTTCACTTTCTCTTGTGAAAGATGCTCTCTTCAGCTTAGCTCTGAAACCATGTTAAGGTTTAAGATATTATTAGAGTTCTTTTCATTTCACTAGATAACAATAGCATAATATAGGATCACTAAGAAATACACAATCACAAGAGACACATCATTTATCCTGGAAAACCCTCATGGGGGAGAAAACCTAGCAAAACTTCCTTATTATAGATAGCCAATACAATTCCAAGAGATAACTCAAACAAATACATAAAGTCCTCTCCCAAGAATGCGCCTCTCTCTCTCTCTCTCTCTCTTCTCCAACTGCAGCTCCAAAACTTGCTTCTCAATGAACAAGTGAGTGTGTGTCTAAGTGAGGTGCTAGCCTCCTTATTTATACAACTCTGGCACATGTGGACGGAGGTGTCTCTTCACTGGCAGGGCCAAATTCTTCTTTTGGGTGGTTATAACCACATTTAATATATTATGGGGGCTCTTTAATATATTCTGGGGCCGACTTCTTATTCTTCCTATTACAATTATGTTTTGACCAATTCACAAAAGGGGATTTGGTATTTTACAATAGTCGACATGATCAATCCGCAATAGGGGGTTGATCTAATGAATAATACAACAATAATAATTAGAATACACTTTGTAGTTACATTATTTCAACAAGGGTCGGGGATGTCATTAATTGGTATCAGAGATAAGAGAGACGTCTAGGAAGTGATGTTGCCCGACCTGTTGGTGGCTGGGGATGTTACAAAATGGTATCAGAGCTAAGAGAGATGTCCAGGAAGTGGTGTTGTTTGGCCTGTTGGTGGCTAGGGACGTTACAAAATGGTATCAGAGCCCATGGTTCCAAAACTAAACCTAGATTTGATGTGTATGATTAAATGGAAGTTATAGAGTGCCATAAGGGCGTTGAGAGAACACCTGGGTGGTAATAGAAAGATCAAGAGAAGTAGCAGAGTGGTTACCACAAAGATCATGGTTGATAACCACAAGATCAAATTTGAGCCATAGGATTTGTTTAGGAGAAGAAAGACCCTTCACAACCATCAAACCTAGAAAAAGGAGCATGGTGGTTAAGCACCGAAGTCCTCCGAACTTTACCACTTCAGTTGTTTGAATTTCTTTGTCGTAAAAGAGGAAAAAGCACCAGAGTTCCGAAGTTTTGGAGTGGATCTACATCGTATATCACTAGGAGAAGTGCTTGACCGTTGGATTTGTCCAAGGATAGGTTGAAACTGTTAGATCAAGAAAATATACAGTTGTTAGGTTGCATTTCCTGGTAGGGGTTTGATGGTCAGGGATGTGAGAAGATGTCTTAAACTCCAGAGTTAATCTAGACCGTCCATTTTCAGGGACATGTGTTCGCATATTAAGCAATGTCCATAATTTCGGTAGTCTGAGGGTTGTGTGGTGTTCAACAACGAAATCCTCCGAAGCCCAAAGCTCCGAAGTCCCAAAGAGCCAAATATGATGTGGCATGATGACATCATCTAGGGTGACATGAACCTACCTTAAGTATGCCACATGTCACTACATTAATTGGTTTATAGACAAGCTTTGAGGATTGTTGTATTTGCCAATTCAGCATTCGAGTATTTTGAAGTGTAATAAGGTAAAGTATTCTGAAGTCCAAAGCTTTAGAGTATCATAGTGACGTGGCATGCCGACATCACCTAGGGTGATGTGGACCATTGTAAGTATGCCACGTGTTAATTTGTTTCATGCCTTTGGTATGTCTGTTGTACCAATGAGAACCAGACATGTGCCAACCAATAATTGGACCATGTGTCACCTATTAGTTTGGCCATGTGTCACCATCCTATATGATGACAACTATACTACGTGGACCCAAAAAAAGTTAATAGGTTTGGGAATTCAGCGTTCAAAAGGAATGAAGTGTGATGAAGGTGAAACTCCCGAAGATCCAAAGAGTAGATTAAATCCTCACCATTTATCGGGAAAGGACACATGGAATTAGATCTCGTAGTCTGAAGACTTAGCACTCTGAAGGATTCAAGGCATAAGTAGTTGGGGTCAAGGACTCTCGAAGGCCCGAAGGTGGGATTCCATCTCAATCGTTGGATACTAGGAAGTCATGGACCATCGATCCACCGTTCTTCACAAGTTTTCCAATACGACGCTCCAGGGGATTGAAAGTTTGGAGTTGAGAGAACCTTCGAAGTTCCATAGCCCTGAAGTATCAAAGCTTTGGATAAGCACCTATCAACCTAGCGCTTGGTCACAGCCCATGGTCACATGATATTGGGGGCCAAAGAAAAGGGCTAGTGCCAAAAAATTGATTTCAAAACAAAGGGGGCTTAGAGAAGGAGTTCATGGGGTCCCAAATCATATAGACCTATACCTAAATATGTAAATAAAGCCTATGTAGCTTACGAGAGGATCTAACATGAGTTCAAGAACAAAATTCAGTTCTAGAATAAGATCACCTGTGCAAAGATTAATTTCACAAGAAAGGCATTTTTCGAATAGCCATTAAGTTTAAGGTAACTCATGCAACCATGGTGAAAGAAGCTAAAGGAGCCATAGATCTAAGGAAAGAATATATTGTGACCGTCGAAGCATGAATTCAACAAAAATCCACAACAACCGCCATATCTGGGAGTTGCAGAGGGGGACCATCGGATCAATATCCGATTAAGTCCTAATCGTTGGATCATCACAAGTAAGATCTACGTTGGAGAGAAGTTTTGGAGATTGGGGGTAGAAATAACATCCATGCGGGTTTAACCTCCAATATCCTCCTAGACCGTCGATCTGTAGATTCGGCAAGATCAACGGTTGGCATTGATTCCACTACGGGCGAGCAGTTTCTATTGCGTAACTTAGGAAATGAGATAAATGTCGTGCTAGTTGGGACTCCGCAATCTACCTTGATCGTATATCTCCACGTTGGTTCAATCACGACCATCGATCCTCAATATGAGGTCAGCGTCTAAAGAATTGAGCAAGGTCATAGCCTTGATCACCTAGGTCGGAGTTATAGATCCTTTGGGCATATGAGAAGAACTAGGTTCAACGCCTTTGTATTAAAAATGTGGTTATGAGGATATTCGATCCTGTTAGTGATCTAATATGAGAGCTAATATGATCCTTGGCACCTCGATTTCGGGGTTTACAATGCAGTTACAACAGAAGACTGCATAGAAGGTTTTTAGGACAGGAGGTTCTACGTCAACAACTTTCTGCTTAGGACTCAGAATTGAGCAAGGAAGCAGTCATGGGAAAGTTCTTGAAAAGAGTATTCCAGGTATTCAACCATAATTAAGGATTGAGCAGCTCAGATCATAGGAATTCAGAAAGAAGATTGTGGGTGACCATAAAAGAAAAAATGTTCCTATGTTACCAAAATGGTATATTGTGGTTCTAGCTAACAAATTTTGATGTATGCTTGTTTTTGGATGTAATGATTACATTTAAAACATAAAAAAATGCTAGAGATGTCTATAGATTGAAGAAAGAAGGACATAGACAACTCTTCAATTTACATTTGAGATTTTTAAGAAGTTATTGGATCAGATGTTGGGTCCAATAAGCAACATGGAAAACCCAAGTAAAATTCTGGTTTGGAGAAGAGCTATTCTATACAAATTGATATATATATCAGAATGCTAGTATTTTGATAAAGAAAGACAAAATGTGTTCATGGAGAAAGTGACAACATATCCAAAGTTCAATCCTACAGTTTGGATATAGAAACCCCATTATTTCTATTGGAATGCGCAATGGAAGCATGGTATGAAGGTCATCAAACGTGACATGTTGGAAGTTGAATATGCATGTCAGAAGGAAATTAGATGGGTTATGATAGGAGAAAGTAATAATTCATCAAGAAAATCCAAGTGATGATATGCTTAGTCATGGAAAGGCTAAATCAAGTACCTCAAGAAGTAAGTTGGTGTTAACTATCCAAGGTTACTCAGAGAACATGAATGAAAATATAATTGGGTCATGTAGGAGTTGGATCAAAGGGATCCAAGTAATAGTGAGATGTTGAAAATTAATATCAACATAATATGTAGTTGTAATTCCATGAACATATTAAGATAATGGAAGAAGAAATCATGAGGTCGATATCAAGCTAATGGGAATGTAGGACAACACCCTAGGAGGGAAATTGAGAATAGTAGAGGATTTTTGATGCATTCCAAAGGTATTGAATTTATTTCCACAATAGCATGGAGATGTCAAAGCCAAGAAAGACTTCAAAAAGAAATGAATCTTTGTAGAGAGTAAATAAGGAACCATGAAGAAGAAATTGGTTCTATGCATGGTTTTGAATGCAAAAGAGATGGTGCCTAAGAAGAATCCATCTCAAGTGGCATAGAGCCATGAGTAACATCCCCAGAGGTTGGAGGTATCACTTGAAATTATGAAATAAATTAAAAGCAATATTAAGTACTTTTAATTAATTATATGCAGCTAGCAAAGGAGGCATATGTGCATCCTTACAGTATGCTAGAGATTGGCTATGCAAGCCAAGTTTGAGGCTAGTTGGCAAGGAGAATATAAGAGTGCAAGAAAACTCAAATACTAAAGTACTCAATCAGGAAAGGGATAAAGTATTTCAGTTCAAAAAGTAAATGGATGTTGAATATCCAAAGGCTATAAGACAACATGATAGGAATTATAATTCATCCAATTATGAGTTGGGATAGATGGATCCATGAAATAAATAAAAGATGAAGGTTAATATCAGCTTAGCATTAGGATGGAAAAGCAAAGGCAACCAAGATTGATTGGGATAGAAAGTGCTCAGGTCAGAAATAATCATGCACAGTGGTTACAATGAGAGCACACGAAGATTCAAGAATCCAGAAGAATTGAAGACTTATGGGATCAACAAGGGAAAATGATACAGGAAAAAAGAAGCTGTTGCAATTACTGTCGCAACAAGTGTGTTATGGCTTTGTTGGGATAGCCATAAAGAGAGAATGCTTGCATTTTTGCAAGTGTTGCTGATGATGTTGTTGCAAATGGAAGGAAGAAACATAAAGCTGGAATGTTGATTATAATACTGATAAAGAGGCATGAGAGTTTCTACTATCATAAGCTAATCATGTAGCATCTAACTCATTTAATGGAAGCTATGTAGGTAAGTATTTCTCTTTTGAAATTATGTTGCATAATTTCCAAAGGAAAATTCAGGTAAGACTTTCCCCAGATTGAATTTTTATAATACACAATATGGTATTATTTAAGTGCATTAATAGGAATAAGTTACCACTAGGTGTGGTAAAGGCTAGAGGCTTGTTATAGTTATCAAAGCTTCCTAGATTTTGAATGCACACACTGACATAGTAGCATGTTATGTTAATTTGGTTATGAGGTAATAACCAAAGAAATAAAAGGTAAGAACTTGTTATAGGAATGATGCCAAGAAAGATAGTCATGTATGAGACTAGAACATGGTTGGATATGGAAAGGTATGGATATAGAAAGGTTACGTACCACACAAATACCCAATGATATTCCTACCTTTAAGTAAAACTTGGAATGCAACCTTTTTGCTAACACTAATGCACACCACAAAATTATATTCTTGGTGTAGTTTTCGGGTCGAAAAGGAAGGCATCCAAATAATCGAGAAGACAATGGGAAGTGTGTGGAGAATGTGTCAAGACATTGGCCAGATTTACAAATTATGGATGGTGAGATACATGACTTAGATAAGGATCATTATGAAAATCAATGCAAAGGTGCATTGGATAAATAGGCATTGAGTGTTGCACTCATGCCTAGTAAGTGGCAGAGTTGCACTCGTACATGATAGAATTGTATACTTAAATGCATTTCTTGAATGTGTTTTGTCAGTGCATGCATATATATTATTGTATGGAAATAATTATACTAACGACTGAAGTGTTGCTAACTTGTAGAATTGAGAACATTTAAGGAGTTGTTAGACATTGCAATAGGAAAGTTGCAAGTCAAGTAGTCACATGAACATTAACTACAGGAAAGTTTATGTTCAAAAAAAGAAGTAATGAATTTATTGATATTAATGAGGAACAAGCATATGCATAGAATGATAATTCATTTTATCCAATAAATTGTTTGTATTTGTGATTTAATTGTTAGTTATGGACAATTCTCATAACACTTCATAAGGTTTTTGTACATATTGCAATGAGAGTATGATGTACAGGAAATACTGACAATTTGTTGGCTAAATGCAAGATAGAAGCATTGCAGGAAAAATGGTATTCAACATGGTGCTTGTTGAAAGCCATAAGGAAGACTGCATCCTATTATTGCAACAACAATGAAAAAAAATTATGAAAAAGAATTTCATATTTTGAGAAAAGTTGATTTCCTTATGAAATTAATTTGATTTCTAAATGAATTCTTTTATGTTCTCCCATGATAATTGCGTGTGTGTGATGCAAATGAGATAATAATGATCAAAGTTGTAATGATGGGAAATAACAACTATTGTTGAGGACACTAAATCCCTATAATTGTAGAATTTTGGTGGGGTTCTGGTAATGGATTAGCACTCTCCTTGTGTGTGAAATACTTAGAAAGATGGATCATTGAAGGAATTCATAGCAGTACAGGGATGCCTGATCCTAGAAGGGCAAGTGCAACAAGGAGGAGGAAACTAAAGGATGATTATGGCATGGTTGTTTTGTTGGGTATGTGTTATATTCTTTACATGTGTGTGTGTGGGCGCATCAGATATGACAACTACATCTAATGATCCCTCATAGTAGTGCTCTGTTTGTGCTGTGTGCACTGAGAACTTTCCTAGGGGGGTCCTAGGGGGGG
>JASDQU010790123.1:26401-47085 GCA_032191745.1 Picea mariana | reverse complement strand
TCACTGTGTGCCATCTGTCCTCCACTCACTACTCCCACCTGTCACCACCTGGCACCTATCTTCCACTCATACTCCCATCATCTCCCGTGTATCGAACCCTCCTATCACCTCTCCATGTAATCTACATCCATGTAGTCCACATCCACTCTTATCATCTCCTATTGGACAATTGAATCCTCATCTCCCTCCATGGTCATTGGGCCGATGACCTTTTCAGCAAAGCTTTTCGAGATTACATATGGTAGCTGGCGAAGTGAAAAGAAGTGCACTTAACGACCGAGAGCTCAAACATAGACAAAGGGTTATGTCTCGGTCTCAGTTACAAATTGCTCCCAAAATGCAGTGAAGATCTTCCCATGCAGTTGGTTACCCTCTAGAATCATCAAACATCATAGAATCATGTCAAGACTCAACACAAAACCTTGTTTTGTCACTCCTAGTTTCTGCCATTCAATTCATCTGGTGCCTGCATTAGTTTTGTCTCAGAGACAGTAGTAGTCTTTAGTTAATCAATTCCAAAATTATTTTAGGTTAAATTAATAAGTGGTCTTTTGTGTGTGATGAGAACCACTCTCTTGGTTAAATTAAGTGTAAAGCGCACATTGATGTACTCCATGCAATGTTTTAGTTGAATTAATAATTTGTTCTACAATCAGTTATCTAGATTTAGGTCTCAGTCCCAGAGGGACGAGAACCTCTTCAACTCTCTTAAATATGCAATCTTTGTATGTTTCAAAGGGGTGGGGGGGGAGCGGGGGGGGGGAGTTTTTGGAAGGAAAGTAGAAGTAACAGAGGAATTGAACCTTCTCAGTTAATTGTAAATTTTTCTACCTAGTGAATATATGTTGATGACAATTGTGTTCTCTTACTCAAATACTTATATGTTGATTCTTATCTTGAATGCAAATGTTGTGATGTGTGCGATGTACATTTCCTTATTCTTTCAGCTATTGTTTTAGTTTATCTTTTGCTAATTATGCAACCTGTTATACAGTTATTGTTCAACTAAAGATCCAGTATTTTTGCAACCTGTTGAATGATTTGCATCTAGATGTTTGTCTAAGTCTTGGGATATTATTTTAGGTCTTAGTTTTCACACAACAAGTGATTCATTGCATTGCTTGTTGTTATTTTCTATGTTTGTCTTTTCATATCCCCAACTGTCACTCAATACCCATACCATTGGCAAAAGAGAACCTACTTTTATACTATGTGGCATGCCCCACTAGAGCACCATATTTGAAAACCTATCCTTAAGCTTACCAACAAAACCTACTTGTGAAAAAACAAATCATTACAAACTTGAGGTGGCCTAGCTTTTCCCTTTAGCAATCAGGTGCAGATCTTAGGAACAACATATTATGGCGTCGTAGTTGGGGAACGGAGTAACAAAATATATTTCCCTAGGAAAACGACATTGAATAGCTCCAACCTTTGATGGTGAATAAAGTTCAGACACAGATAGACTTCCATCTTTCACCTGGCGACTCCACTGAGTAGAATTTAAAAAATAATTACTGGCGCCCAGAAAGGGATTCAAAAGATCCAAATATAAACAAAGTAAAGCTACCAAGGCTCATACTAATCCTGAGAATAACACAGTAGTATTCGAGCCAGAAAGGAAACTAAGAAAATCCACAATAGCTCAGATATATACCTCCCCCCTCAAGGGTAAAGCTGCACACAAAGAGTCTATTGAAATAATTTAACTGCAAAGAGTATTCTAATTATTATTGATTTATTATTCATTATATCAATCCCCTTTTGAGGATTGATCATGTCAGGTATTGTAAATGACCAAATCCTCTTTTGCGGATTGGTCAAACCCTAATTGTAATGGGCTAAATCAAAATTTGTCCCCAAAATATATTAAAGTGGTTATAACCACTCAGAATATTATTAAAGTGGTTATAACCACCCCGATTGAGAAGTCGGCTCTGCCAGTGAAAAGACACCTCACTCCAGCGCCTACCAGATTGTATAAATAAAGAGGCTAGCACTTAATTTGGACACACACTCACTTGTTCATCAAAGCGCAAGTTTGGAGCTGCAATTGGAGAAGAAGAAGAGAGAGAGAGAGAGAGAGGCGCACTTCTTGGAGATGACTTTCTGTATTTGTTTGAGTTATCTCTTGGAATTGTATTGGCTATCTATATTAAGGAATTTTTTGTTGGGTTTTCTCCCCCATGAGGGTTTCCCAGGATAAATGATGTGTCTCTTGTGATTGGGTATTTCCCAGTGATCCTATCTATGCTATTGTTATCTAATGAAATGAAATGAAACTCAATAATAGATTAAACCTTAACATGGTATCAGAGATAAGATGAAGAGAGCATCTTTCATAGGAGAAAGAGAAAAACGTCTCTATTGTCGTACATGAAAATTAGGGCCTTTTATTGAACAATATTTTCAGCCTCAAAACCATCTAGAAAAGTGCACCCTAACCCAAGGAATTCTTTGGCACCTTCAGCGCACTTTTTCAATGGGTATATCTATCGTAAAGTAAAACCCTAGTTTTCACCAGTACCAAAAAACTAGAAGTACCAGAAATACCAGAAAACCAGAAGCACCAGTCCAGAAATCTGTTGGTCAAGTTTGAGGGGGTAAAATTTGGATTTTCGGAAATTTGATTGCACCAGCTTACTCACCTCAGCTCAACGCATCTATCACCTAGATCAGAATTTCAAAATTTGAAGTTTGAAAAATTAGGGTTTCCTTATAAAACCCTAAGTTGTAGTTGCAACTGCAGTCTCAGAACCAATTGCAGTACTAGTTGAATATCAGTTGTAGTACCAGTTGCAATCACCCTTGAATTTTTTAAGAGTTGGTGATCATTGCCGCTGCTTCCAGATGGTGCCACTACCTACAAATGCTATCAGAGGTATGTACTCACACATGTTTAAATGGTTCAGATTTAAAGGGTGTTTGCAAGAGAAGAGATATATTTCCATAGATCTAGAAGGATCTCAATATGCAACACATTTAGAGGAATAATGCAACACAGTTTTGATTATTCTGATATGCATCTATTTGTTATGAAATTATTTTGATTTAGTATGCATGTTGAAGCTGTGACCATCATACTAACCTTTGGTCAAAATTAAAGTCAAGGTATTAGACAGATTAAAGTTGAGATCGTAGAGTTTATTCTCTAACCCAACCTTCTGTCAAGATAGCATATTGTCCTAGTACATAAGACAGGTTGAAGAAAGCACTCATCATCTTGAATGAAGGAGAAGAAAAGAAACACACTCTTGAAGACAAAGCTCCAAGTCCTAGGTTTGATTAAGTTGAGAAGATTCAAAGTTGCACATGACAAGTTATAGGTAAACACTATAGTTGAGATAACAGTCCTTGAAAATTATTATACTTGGTAGCATGTGAGCATATTGAGATAAATGCTTAATGTAATCATTTGCCTGATACAATTGACATCTCCTCCAGGAGAAACCTCTTGTGTTAGTTCCAAGTTTACATGGAGGAATGTTTGATCACAACACTATAAGAGTGTTGACCTCATTTCATATTGCATCTCTTACTTTTGATCTTTTCTTTAGACATGCCACAAGTGATAGCTCTAAAGGAGCTACTATGATGATTATTTGTACTATTGTTCTATTATCAAAGGAGTACTATTCTTTCATGTTGTTTTGTTGACCTTGTTTCAGGTCACAAGTGATAACCCTAAGGAATATATAAGTGAAGGTTGTTGAAGACAACATATTATATGAGACATGAAGTAGAGTATGTACATGACCATATACACTCATGTACCAAAGAAGATGAAGAAGAAGCTATATCTTGAGATTCAGAGTAACTCATATGAATATTGATTGAAAGGAGCAGAAGGCTCCAAAGATGACCAAACATTAGAGCAGAAGGAAGATCTCACTTGAAGCCTGACTCTGTCTTCCATATTTAGACTTGGTATTCAACACCAAGTATACCTTGTAAGAGATGATGAGGTCCTTGTAGAATTAGAATAAATCGAGAGTAAGCCTGATCTCAGAAAGGATCAGATGAAGAGACAACTCCCAGAACTGGGAGACATATGTCGTGAGAAGACTAGATTGTAGCTTCAGAAACTTCTAGGAGATATGAAATCTCCTGGGAAGATTCCCTTGTTTCAGTGACAAAGAAGGAAGCTAGTAAGAAATACTAGGATATGTATTCTTCCGTGAGAAGAGAAGTCAGTATTGAATTCTAATATTGATATATACAGATCAAATATGTTGCAGATGTACAAATCCTGATGTATGTCCAAGGGATTCTCCCAAAAAAAGGAAGAATACTATGACGTGACACTTATTGAAGAAATAGTTCCAGTATTTATGATGACAACCAGAACAACCATGATTCATATATATTATGAGATGTAGGGGGAGCAATCCCCATATTTAAAATCGAGTGGCAGTTAATGCAGTACATTAGTTGGGTCATGGAAACATGACTACAATGTAAGATAGAGGTACCTCCATGAAAGAAGAAGAGCTATCTTCAGTATCAGTTATTGAGCCACTCTCAGTTTCAAATGAAATTGTTGTCATGATAGAATAAGAGGTGTTATTCTCAAATTTTAGCAGGCACAGTGAGAATGAAGAAGTCATTCTTAGCCTCAGAGTAGATGCAGGTGTAGAGTCACAGATTCCAGAAGGAACAGTTGAAGAGAGAGTAGAGGACATACTCCCAGACAGTGAGACAGATAGTGCTTTATAGAAATCACATAGAGCTAGCACATGTTTGTGAAGATTGAGTTTCCGCTGAGAAAGTGTACCAGATTGATACAATGTAATGAGAAAATTTGATTTAAAGATTGAATATAGAAAGACTCATGTCTACCAGTTGAAGGAAGCTCTGTATATGTTGAAGCAAGCTCCTAGAGCTTGGTATGGAAGAAATGACAGTTTCCTGACGAGCTTGGGCTTTACCAAGAGTAAAGTTGATTCTAACCTTTATCTCAAGGTTATGAATGATGATCCAGTGATGTTACTACTATTTGTAGATGATGTATCCCTGACAAAGATGAAGAAAATCTCATCACAGATTGCAGAAGAAGATCGCCACAGAGTTTGATGGAAGACCTAAATGCATTATCTCTTAGCTCTTGAAGTTTGTCAGAGCACAAAGAATATCTTCCTTAACCAAGGGAAGTATGCAGTTGAAATCCTGAAGAGATTTGATATGTTGGAGTGCAAGTCCATGAATACACCCATGGAAATGAATCCGAAGCTTATGGTCGACACTTATTCAAAATTGATTGATGTCATGTTGTATAGACAGATCATTGGATCGTTGATGTGTCTGACGAACACCAGACCATGTATCTATTTTGTCGTGAACATGTTGAGTTAGTTTCTGGTAGAACCTAGACATGTTGACCTAGTTGCTGCAAAACATGTGATGAGGTACCTTAAGGGTACGTTAGATTGTGGTCTCAGTTAATGATGGAGATCGTGACTTCAGACTGAGTGGGTACACTGATTCAGATTGGGCTGGAAATGTCTCTAACAGGAAGAGAACTTCAAGATGTTTTTATAGTTTGGGATTAGCGATGATCTCATGGTATAGTAAAAAGCAATCAAGATTGCTCTCAGTACAATGGAAGCAGAATACATTGCTGCGTTTTCTGCCAGTTGTGAAGCCATATGGATTTGTAATTTGTTGATTGGTCTATATGACCTAGAGATGGAAGAAACCACGATCCTCTGTGATAACCAGAGCTACATAAAGATGACAGAGAATCTTGTATTTCATGACAAGTCGAAACACATAGAGATCCAATACCATTACATATGTGACATGGTGCAGAGAGGATCCATAAAGCTCCAATATGTTAGCACAGATGAACAGGTTGCTGATGTGTTGACCAAGCCTCTATCTCGTGTAAAGTTTGATAACTTTCGAGATAAGCTCGATATAGTCTGAAAGGACCTCCCTCGGTAGGAGGATTAGTGTTTTTTTGATATGCTAGCCTAGTGTTGTGCTTCTAGATCAATTGTTGTGTTGAGATGCCAGCCGAGTGCTATGCTTCCAACTTAGTTTTTGTGTTGAGATGCCAGTCGAGTGTTGTGCTTCTAGCTTAATTGATGTGTTGAGATGCCAACCAAGTGTTGTGCTTCCATCTTAATTGTTGTGTTGAGATTCCAGCTTAATTGTTGATGCCAACTTAATTGTTGTGTTGAGATTCCAACTTAATTGTTGTTTTGAGATTCCATCTTAATTGTTGATGCCAGCTTAATTGTTGTGTTGCGATTCCAGCTTAATTGTTGATGCCAGCTTAATTTTTGTGTTTAGATTCCAGCTTAATTGTTGTGTTGTGATTCCATCTTAATTGATGTGTTGTGATTCCAACTTAATTGTTGTGTAGTGGCCTCGTGTTGTGATGATGTGTTAGCCTCATGTTGTGATGATGTACCAGACTTGTGCTATGATGATGTGTTGCCAACCTCATTCTGTGATGATGTGTTTCCAGTTTCATTTTGTGATTCCAGCTTCATGCTAAAGACTCTCATCCTAGTGCTGATGTTGATGATGCTCCAGCCTTTGTGCTATGATATTGTTGCTTTTGATGTTGTATCAACCTTGTGTTTTTATTGATGATGATGATGATGTATTAGTGGTATACTAATCCATATTAGTGGTATACTAATCCATGTTGATGCAGTTTATGATGATGATGCCACTTCAGCTTCTTGTTGAAGTTGATGATGACAATGCCACTTCAGCTTCTTGCTAAAGTTTATGATGACGATGCCACTTCAGCTTCTTGCTGAAGATGATGATGATGATTTCACTTCATCTTGTTACTTAATATGATGATGATGATGCCACTTCATATTCTTGCTGAAGATGATGATGATGATACCACTTCAGCCTCTTGCTAAAGATGATGATGATGATGCCACTTCAGCTCCTTGTTGAAGATGATTATGATGATGATGATGTTATTTCATCTTTCATGCTGAAGATGATGATGTTACTTTATCCTCACGCTGAAGATGATGATGATGTTACCTTAGCCTCATGTTGATGAGGATGATGATGCCATTCCAGCTTCATGGTGTGAATCATGATGTTGATGATGAGTAAAACTTCCAATGATTTATAGATATGCCAGTTAGTGTTCCAAGATGTTGTTGATGATGTTGCCCTCTCTCTCGCCTGATGTTGTTGTAGAATACCCTTCTTGTTAAGGGGGAGTGTTTAAATAATGTAACCAAAAAGAGTATTCTAATTATTATTCATTATTTATTCATTAGATCAATCCCCTTTTGCAGATTGGTCAAACCCTAATTGCAATGGGCTAAATGAAAATTCGGCCCCAAAATATATTAAAGTGGTTATAACAACCCAGAATATTATTAAAGTGGCTATAACCACCTAGATTGAGAAGTCAGCCTTCCCAGTGAAAAGACACCTCACTCCAGCAACTGTCAGATTGTATAATTAAAGATACTAGCACCTCATTTGGGTGCACACTCACTTGTTCATCAGAGCACAAGTTTGGAGTTGCAATTGGAGAAGAAGAAGAGAGAGAGAGAGAGAGGTACACTTCTTGGAGAGGAATTTTTGTATTTGCTTGAGTTATCTCTTGGCATTGTATTGGCTATCTATATTAAGGAAGTTTTTGTTGGGTTTTCTCCCCCATGAGGGTTTCCCAAGATAAATGGTGTGTCTCTTGTGATTGTGTATTTCTTAGTGATCTTATCTATGCTATTGTTATCTAATGAAATGAAATGAAACTTAATAATATATTAAACCTTAACAGAGTCTACTTCTTTTCATCATCACAAGCAACTTCAATTTTCTAGCCCTGAGAATCACAAATCCAAGGAACCTCAGACATCTTCAACTCTTGACTCTACTTCATCATCCAGTCCAACATCCACCCCTGTAGCTCCCATAAATCTTCATATTCCTATTTCCCAAGCCAAGGTTGCTAACAGGATGGATGTCATTATTGCTTCCAGATATGCACCCCTAGTTTTACCTCTAAGATTACATGCACTCCCAGCGACATATTACATGAAATATTTACTAAGATACAATGGGTAAGGTGATGTCACTGTTGAGGAACATCTGGTATCCTTTTACATCTTTTCAAACAACTTAAACATTGAATATGCAGATGTGTGGATGAGGTTGTTTATGTAGAGTCTGGATGGGGAAGTCATAAAATGGTTCATAGGTCTTCCTCCAGCCTCCATTGCATATATTGAGGCGTTAGATGAATATTTCATAAAGAAATGGGGAGATAGGAGAGATTATCTCTACTACATCACTGAGTTTTGGGCTCTAAAGAGAAAGAATGACAAATCTATTTTAGACTTCACCAAGAGATTCAATAAGATGTATGGTAGAATCCCAAATGAGATCAAACCAACTAAAACCTCTACCAAGATCACTTATACCAATGAATTTGATGCATAGTTATCCCTCCTATTGAGGGAGAGAAGATCGACCACATTGTTGTCCATGCAGGAAGCAACCATTGAGGTTGAATCCAATATCTTGGCATCAGATAGGTTAAAGACTAGGTCTGATAAAGAGAAGAAGAAACAGAGAGAGGATTCCCCTACCTCATCTAACCTAGCCATGTCTAATCCCAAAATTGATGAAATGACTAAAACTTTGAAGGATCTGACATCTGAAATAGCTAATCTGGAATGGGAATCTAAACAACCAAACAAAGATTTTCAGGGGTCTGGAAACAAAAATCCAAACCAATTTAGAAGGCCTAATGATGCCCCTCAAATAATGCAGAGAGAAAGGAGGAATGTTGATGATCAAAGGGTAGTGCCTCCCTTCCAAAATAATCAAATTGAGGAGATGGATGCAAACAATGATGTTGTAGATGATACTGTTGTCCTTTTTAATGAAACAAATTATTATACCAGTCAATTAACACAACAAGAATATGAGGTAGCACAATTGTCAAATCAGTTTGATAATCAGATAGGGGAAGAGGGAGTTATTCAAGGCAAACCTCATAAAAAATATGATTTGAGGACAAGAGCAGGGTCTCTCAAAGCCACTACCTCTAATCCAAACAAACAGGTTGAATTCCTTCCCAAGCCTAATCCAAGTAAAGGTATGTCATCTAAAACTCAACAACCTCCCTCATCTAAACATGCAGTCCATGAAATAAAGGAATTTGATAATCTCATAGCCTCTTTCAGCGTGGAAAATGAGTTAAGTAAGATCAAGATCCATGTGCCTTTGAAAGAATTGATGAATAATGAACCTTTCAAAAAATCCATCATGAAGGTTCTGCAACGAACTTCTTCTAGTGTGTCTTCTGATGTAATTAGTCTGCAGGATGAAAACCCAACCATTAATGTGGGTCCTCACATTGAGGATGGCTCTGATGCTTCTCCTCCATTCTATATATCTCTAAATGTCCATGATAAGATCCTGCATAAATTTCTTATGGATTCAAGAGTCTCACACAATGTTATGCCCAAAGTTGTTATGGAAGAACTAGGTTTGGATATCACCAAACCTTACCAAGACCTATACTCCTTTGATTCTAAGAAAGTGAAATGTCTGGGACTGATAAAGGATATGGTGGTTTCTTTGGCACAATTATCAATGAATATTGTAGTGATGGACATTGTTGTGGCTGACATTCCCCCAAATTTTGGTATGCTCTTATCCAGAAATTGGGATAAAAGGGTTGGAGGATCACTACAAATAGACCTCACTTATGCCACCATCCTTGTGTTTGGAGGAGAACATAGGAGGATATACAGAGAGGTAAGATTGGCCTGCCTTGTGAGTGATCATTAGAACCCAAGCAATCACCCCATTTATGTTTTTGAGGATGAGATCGGTTCATCTATTTTTCATTTAAATGATGATGATGATGAACTTGAAATGTCAGTTAGCCAACACAAAGATCAGCCACTGACAGGTCATGAAAACAAAGTATGGAAAATGTATTTCGATGGCTCTTCATCTAAGGAAGGATCATGGGTAGGTATACTCCTCATTTTCCCTTCAAAAGAAGTAATAAACCTCTCTTTTAATATGGAGTTTAAAACTACTAATAATAAAGCTAAATACAAATCTCTAGTGCTGGGATTGAGGGATGCCAAAGACATGGTTAGTGACTGCCTAGCAATTTTTGGTGATTATGAGTTGATCATCAATCAAGTGAGGAAAATCTATCAAGCTAAGTAACAGAGGATCAATAAATACATAAACAAGATATGGGATCTGATCGATAATTTATTTCTAGCATTTAACATTTCCTTCATTCCCATAGAGCAGAATCAGAAGGCAGATTCTCTGGCCCTAGCTTCCATCACTTTCAAGCCTCCCATTGGCCCAAATAATTAAATATCAGGTGGACATCAGGCATAGAACATCCATACCAAAAAACATAAAGCATTGGAAAGTATTTAGTGATGATCTAGAGCTACATAGATTTCTACACACCATTGATGAATTCTCCAATATCTCAATTGATAAAGAAATTCAAGAAGGTGAAAATGAGGAATTAGAAGATCAACACACATCTCATCTGCTGAAGACAATAACTGATCATGATATTGTGGAGTTGAAAACCAAGCACATTCGAAGAGAACTAGTGTCATTGGAAAGGTTGTTTGACATAAATAATGTCTACAGAGGAGCTGCCATGAAGAATCAGGAAGAAGAGATAACAGATTGCAATATTTGGACCACTGAGAATCCAAAGATCATCAAGTTGTCCAAAGCAATAGCTGCAGAACAAAAGCATAGGTATGTCATTCTCATAAAAAAAATTGTTGATATTTTTGCATGGTCCTACGAATATTTAAAGACATTTGACACTAACATCATCCAACACAAGATCCCTCTAAAGGCTGGCTCCAAGCCATTCAGATAGAATATTCAACAATTTAATCCCATGCTAATGTCCATAATTGAGAAAGAATTGAAAAGAATTTTGGATGCTAATATTATTGTACCTTTGAGGTACTCAAACTGGGTTTCCAACTTAGTACCTCTAAGGAAGAAAAATGGGGAGATACGCTTGTGTGTTGATTTCAAAAATCTCAACAAATGTTCTCTGAAGGAAAATTACCCCCTCCCCAAGATGGATAATATTCTACAAAGGGTGGTAGGTGCACACATAATTTTCCTATTAGATGGACACTCTGTCTATAACCAGATAGCAGTGTGTGAGGAAGATAAAGAAAAGACAACATTCACCATCCCATGGGGAACATTCATGTATGACAAGATGTTTTTTGGGCTGATGAACAAAAGAGCCACTTTCTAGAGGGCCATGGACATATCTTTTGTGGGGGAAAAAGACAAATTTATGGTTATATACTTGGATGACATCACCATTTTTTCCAATTCTGATGATGAACATTTGCAACATCAAGAGCAGGTTTTCAAGAAATCCAGGAGATATGGAATATCTATGAATCCTAGGAAGTCTCACTTTTCCATGTTAGAAGAAAATATCTTGTGCCACATCATATCAGAAGGAGGTATAAAAATTGATCCAAAGAGGGTTTGTGCCATTCAAGAGATTGAGATCCCCAAAAATAAAAAGGCTATCCAATCTTTTATTGGTAAGATAAACTTCCTCAGATGTTTTGTGCCAAATTTTGCTGAAATTATGAAGCCTATCAATAACATATTGAAGAAAGATGTTGTGATAAAATGGACACTAGAGGAAAAATCATCATTCTAAAGGATAAAGCAGGCTTTAGTTGAAGCCCATGTATTTGCCAACCCTGACTATTCCAAATATTTCTTCATCTTCTCTTTTTCTTCAGAGGAGACCATTGTTGTTGTGCTACTACAGAAAAATGAAGAAGGACATGAACAACCCATAGCCTTTTTTAGCATAGCTCTCTGAGATGATGAGATGAAGTATGATATACTAGAGAATCAGGCTTATGCACTGGTCAAAGCACTCAAATCCTTCAGGGTTTATGTGTTACGGTCTAGCATAACAACCTTTGTTACTAGCAACAGTGTCAAAGAGATTTTGGTCCAGCCAGATAGTGAGGGAAAAAGATGGAAGTGGATTTTCAAACTATTGGAGTATGATCTGCACATAAATCCCACCAATCTGATCAAAGGAAAAGGACTTGCCAATTGTTTATCAGAATCAGACTGTAAGGTGCTAGAATTGCATCAAATCTTTACCCAATCCGACACACCCCTCATACATCTTGGACAAGACAATTTACAAGTATTTTAAAACTACTCCTCTTCACCTTGGTATAAAAACATCATTTATTTTCTATATCATTTAGAACGTCCACCATATGTCAAGAAGACAAAGGCTAGGTCTCTCAAACTGAAGGCTATCAAAATTTTCATTTCAAACCAGAGCTTGTATTGGAGCGATCCTTCTGGCATCCTGTTAAAATTCCTTGATGAAAATGAAGCCAAAAACGTCACAATAGAAATGCATAGAGGAGTATGTGGAGGACACCATCATTGGAAGGCCACATCTCTCAAGATCCTGAGGGAAAGATACTACTGTCCCACCCTTTTCTCTAATGTGTTTGGTACTGTCAGGGCCTATAATGAATGCCAGATATTTGCAGGGAAAAAACAGTTACTGTCACTACCCATAAAACCTATCATTGCCAGTGGTCCATTTCAATAATGGGGGTTAGAATTCATAGAAGAGATAAATCCACCCTCCATTGGAAAACACAAGTGGATCCTCACTGCCACCGATTACTTCACTAAGTGGATTGAGGTTGTGCCCACCAGGAATCCCACTGACAAGGTGATCATGAATTTCATGGAAACTAATATTTTTTTCCAGAATTGGTTGCCCCAGCAAGCTTGTGACAGACAGTTCCCAAGAATTCAATTCCAAATCCATGATTAACTTATGTGGAATTCATAACATTTCCTTGACACATTCCACACCTTCATAACCTCAATAGAATGGTTTGGTAGAATCATCAATTAAAACTCTCATCGAGATTATCAAGAAGTTGTTGAATGAGAACAAGAAGTCGTGGGACTCTAAACTCAAGTATTCTTTGTGGGATGATAAAATTAGCACCAATAAGTCTTTGGGAACCTCACCATTTCATCTTGTTTATGGCATAGACATTGGTTTTCCCACTCAGCTTAGTATACCAATCCTAAAATTCTTACAAGAAGAGATTAAGGATCCAAATGACATCCAAAGGAGAATCTTCCAGATTATAGAAGTTCAACAAAAGAGAGAAACCATGGATCAGAGGATAGAATCATACCAGAGCAAGATCAAATCAGCCTTTGACAAAAAAACTAAGAAGGAGATTTTTCAGAAAGGTGACCTAGTCTTGAGGTGGGATGCCAGAAGGGATGACAAGTCCAATCATGGTAAATTCGAGAACCTCTGGTTTGTCCCTTTTAAGGTGGTTTAAGTTCTGGACAATAATACATTTATCTTACACAACCTAGATGATGCAAATATTTTTGGAGGCCCAATAAATGGGCACTTCCTGAAACACTATTTTGTTTAAGGATGAGGGAAGGCCCCTCTTGTACCATAAATTCTTTCATTTGTTCTTTCTTTTGATTAGGTAGTTGTGTGTGAATAAAAGACTCCATAGACCAACAAAGGAACTTGGGTGTAGTTGCAGTTTTTAGTTCAATAAGATGCACAGCTGAGGGACAATAGCATATACATAGGGATAGAAGAAAGAAACAGAGGTAAGTGATGGAAGGTAAGAGAAAATTGTTTGATCCTATGGAATTGATCTACAGTTCTTAACACCTCACAGGGATGAGCTATCCCCAGTTGGAGCCAATGTTATAACCTTGGTCTGCACCCCTTCCATTTTCCCTCCTATAACCCATACATTCATCAATGTTGAGTTTCGTGGTTGCTTTCTTAGCTCATTATCCACTGTTTAATTATTTAGCTTCATGGACCCTGTTTGTCATTGCTTATTTGCACCATCATTTTTCTATTGATAGAGGGTCACATGTTCTAGTTTGAGTTTTGAACACTTGTCATCATATTTACCACTAACTTAGCATGTAGCAGGTCCACCGAGTCTTTTGTGTGTGTGCAGGAGATATATAGCTTTGACAAATCCATTGAAAGATCAGTAAGATTCTACAGAAGCTAGAAGCGAATCAGATCAGGCCATGTCATACTCGAACTACAAGAAAACAAAGGGATGAATTGATGGACGGTGAAGATCCGACATTGATGTAAGATCGACGGTTTCCTCTTGTATTCGGGGTTTTATTATGTGGAGAAAATATTTTTTGTCGCAGAGTGCCTAACTCTCATGCTAATCCCTATCAGCGGCATCCCCATCCTCCAGATCAATGGTCCTCACATGATTTCAGACCCCCCGACATTTCTACCTTTAACAATAGGGGGGGTCTGGAAAAGTGGTTTCCCCATGCTCGTGCCCACTTAACGTGGTGCCTCCTCATGATTTCGGAACCCTTCCCCTTTCTAATCTGCTTACCACCTACCCCCCCCTCTAAAATCCTACTAGACTACCTTCTGATACCACCCCTCTCACCGTGCACCATCTTTCCTCCACTCACTACTCCCGTGTGTCACCACCTAGCACCTATATTCCGCTCATACTCCCATCACCTCCCGTGTATCTAACCCTCCTATCACCTCTCCACTCGTCAACATCCACATAGTCCACGTTCACTCTTATCATCTCCTATTGGATGATTGAATCCACGTCTCCCTCCATGTTCATTGGCCTGACGGCCTTTCTAGCAAAGCTTTTCGAGAGTACATATGGCAACTAACGAACCGAAACTAAGTTCACTTAATGAACAAGAGCTTAGACATAGACAAAGGGTTATGTCTTGGTCTCAGTTATAGATCGCTTTAGAAATTCCATGAAGAAGCAGATCAAGTGAATATCTTCCCATGCAGTTGGCTACCCTCCAGAATCATCAAACATCATACATGCATGCCAGGACTCGACACAGAACCCTATTTTGTCACTCCTAGTTTATGCCATTTAGTTCATCTAGCGCATGCATAAGTTCTGTCTCAGAGACAATAGTAGTTTTTAGTTAATCAATTCCATAATTATTTTAGGTTAAATTAATAAGTGGTCTTTTGTGTGTGACAAGAACCACTCTCTTGGTTAAATTAAGTGTAAAGCGCACAAAATTAATAATTTTTTTTACAATCAGTTATCTAGAGTTAGGTCTCAATCCCAGATGGATGAGAACCTATGCAACTCTATTAAATATGAAATATTTGTATGTTTTAAAGGGGGGTAGTTTTTGGAAGGAAAGTAGAAGCAACAGAGGAATTGGACCTGTTCAGTTAATTGTAAAGTTTTCTACCGTGTGAATATATGTTGATGATAGTTGTGTTCTCTTACTCAAATCCTTATGTGTTGATTCTTATCTTGAATGTAAATTTTGTGATGTGTGTGATGTACATTTCCTTATTCTTTCATCTATTGTTTTAATTTATATTTTATTGATTATGCAACCTGTTATACAACTATTGTTCAGTGAAAGATCCACTATTTTCGCAACCTATTGAATGATTTTCATCTAGATGATTGTCTAAGTCTTGAGATATTATTTTAGGTCTTAGTTTTCACACAGGAAGCGATTCATTGCATTTCTTGTTGTTATTTTCTGTGTTTCTATTTTCATATCCCCAACTGTCATTCAATACCCATACCATTGGAAAATGAGAACCTACTTTATACTGTGTGGCATGTCCTACCAGAGCACCATCATTGAAAACCTATCCTTAATATTACCAACAAAACCTACTTGTAAAAAACCAAATCATTACAAACTTGAGGTGGCCTAGCTTTTCCCTTTAGTAGTCAGGTGCATACCTTAGGACCAACATTTTGTTTGATTTTTTCTATAGTAATAGGTCAAGTATCTTTGTCAATGTGTTTGGAGACATTGTGTTCTACAAGTTTCAAACATGCTAGTGAATTGAGATTGGGGATTTTACTTTTTGATGATGTGCATGCTCTTCTAAGGCTAGGTAGGGAATCCCTTGTATGTATGTGCACCCATGGACTTGTACAGGATACTCTAGGAAGATAGAAAGGAGACACTTGGCATAAATATATGATCTTGAGGAGGAAGGACAACTAACCTTGAGAAGCGCTCCAAGAAGAACGGGACACGTGGCATAAAAAACATTCACACATAGTCAAAGAAGTCTATGCACTAGTCATCCTGGTATCAACTTTGTGATTCTTATAAATCTATCTGAATTGAAAAAAAAATCAATTGAAATATGGAAGAGATTGTATGCCACTCCAATTGGGGCTACCCTTCATCTTTAGTCTACTAGACTCTTGTTCTTTTGGATTCCTCTATATTTTCACGTAGTTATTCTATGTAAAATTGTCATCATTTCTGAAATGATTACCATCATTTTTATACTAACATAAGTATAATTCTATAATTTATCATATTAGTCTGTTGAAACACCAAGGTGATAAAGAAGGGGTTATGACTACCATTTCTCCTATGTTGGTTCATTGCATGTAACACTACAAGACAATGTTCAATAGTTTCATCAAAACCAAGAAATTTATTCATCTTTTCTTTTCGAGGGAGGAATATTTTCCAATTCAAGGAAAGGTTTAAGGAATTGACACATTCACATGAAAAGCTAAACAATTTATTCATCTTTTCTTTTTGTGGAGGAATCTAGTTGCAAGTTATATTTACGAAAGGACCTTCTAATGAAGGTTCCTTAGAAACTCCAAATGATTGCATGGGAAATTTACTCATATGATCCCTTTCTAAGATTTGTCTTTCTACTTCAAGTCTTTATGGAACTACTTTATTCCTCTTCTAATAGGTCATCCACTCTTTATCCTTTATCTTTTTCCTTATTTCTTCCTAAGTTGGCTTCTCACCATACATCCTTGTGATGGTGTCCAATTCAATACTTTTCACTGAAATTGATTCATTTGATCCTCAAATATAGTGTAATCTCTTCCTGTTACACTACAAATGGTATCACTTTCCCCCCCAACATAATTCATGTTATCAAACTCTATTGGACCTTCATTATTTGACTTCCTAACTTGTATAGTTGATAGACACGAGTCTTCATCATGAGCATCTTGACATGTTCTACACCAAGGGAAATTTTCATGATCAACAACATTATTATTATTAGGATTTAAAGGAATTGGGAGTCTTATTTTGATTATGGTTCCAAGGAATTTGTTTTTATCCCATCCACCATTTGCATGTGGTGGATATCTATGTTGCTAATCTCTTTCCAACTGCACCAATCTCTTTTGCATGGCAATTTTTTATCAAGTAAAATTGGACTCCATAAGTTTTGTAGCTTTTATCAATGTTGTTATAGGATTATGAGCATGCTCAATTGTGTTCATCACTCTAAACCTCACTTCAATCTATCAGTGTTATCTCTTGAAGAGCTAGGTTGATTTGTTTTACCATATGCAATCATTTTCTTATCAATTTTTATTGTTGAATCTTGGGCTGCCTTAAGGTTTTGGGGATATTTTTCTCCTATCTTGAAGCCAAGATATCCATCAAATGCATAAAGGTAATATATAAATATGGTTTTCTTTGGAGGTTTAATATATGTATGCAATATTTGAACTATTTGGTTAAACCTACTATTGAAATCTTCTACAGTTTCATTTTTATTTCTCTTAACACCATCGAGGGAAACCAAAAAATACCTGTTATCTCTACAATCTCACCATTTTTTAGAGAAGACACTCTCCCACTGATACTTGGTGCTAATGTTATTATCCAACAACTAATAAACCAATCCATGGAATATTATTCCAAGGATACAACACACAACTTCATGAGAAGATATAGATGCCCAATACAATTCTTAACGATCATACTCATGAAAGCATCATAGTGATTTCAAGTAGATACAACATTGTTCCCCTTGAATGAGGATAACTTGTTTATGGATTTATTTGGTATATCATGAGAATACACATTGATTTTTGTACAGTTAAGGGGCTTGTAAATTTCATCGAACCAAGGTGAAACCATGATGACTATGCTAGGAGAACCAAGGTCACTTTCAAACAAACACCTTATATCTTCAACAATATCAATGTCTTAGTTGTTTGAATTCTACAATCATGGGATAATTTGCTTACCCTTCTTCTATAATATCTCTCAGGTTATGGGATCAAGTGAACAAATCCTTGTGAATATGTTCTTGTATATTACTTCTTAGGAAAAAAATCATTTTTTGGAGTCGGAAGATGAGCTTTTACAATAAGATTTCAACTCTCGACTCATCAATATTATGAATATGAAATTCAAGAATTGCGGAAATGGAATTTATCCTTGGAAATAGTGCCAAAATATCACCTTCCAAATTCTCACTTGAGGTGCAAAATTACCAATCACCAAGTGAGACACTAAGGGAAACTTGGAAAAAATACGCATTGTCACCTCAGTAGTATTTTGCATCACTTTAGGCTAGTTGTCCTCCAACACAAAGGGGGATTCCCTAAGAAGACTAAGTCCAAAGGTATAAGGAATGGAAAGGGCATATAGGACATATAGTAAATATGGTTTCTAAGGATATTGTAGCACAAATTCCATATTTATGAAAACATGAAATAAGTCTAGTTAAAGACGATGAAACTAAAGGTTTCCTAGACTTATAGAAAATCTAATTTCTATTTATTTCAACTGTAATTTCTAAATTTGCAAACCAGAAAATAAATAATGTATTTTTCTTTATATTTTACATTGGTTGAAAGGGAGGACAAGTGCCTGGATTCTAGATTGGGGAAATTGGGTCAGTAGGGAAGAATCAATGAGTTGCTTAAACAATGTTTTATGGGAAAACCAAGCTACAAAATATATGCTACAACAGTCCCTAAATGGATAGAAATTAATATAGAAATTTATGAAGGAAGGGATCTCAAAGAGATACACCTTCAAGCTCAATTCAAAGGTGAATTTTGTTAATAAAATAAACTAATGCAACACCTCTTTAAGGTATTAGATACAAGCCACATTATTTCCATTAACAAAATACAAAAGAAACTAAAGAGAAAGGAATTTTCACACCTAGTTTACTTCTAGTGTGGTTGATAAACCATTTCCCTTAGCCTCATGAACAATCGTTGACATCATAAATCAACATCAGAGTTCAGAAAATAGATTCCATGTAAAGCACCTCTCTGAACAGGCAGTCCGCGACTACACCACTTGCTTGATGGAAACACATGAAAGTGGTTGGCATCTCGATTCTCTTGCCCTTTTTTTCGTTCCATCAAGGCCCAAAGGGGAAATAAGCACGAAGATATGAAAGGTAAACCTCCGTTCCATCAAGGCCCAAAGGGGAAATAAGCACGAAGATATGAAAGGTAAACCTTCGTTCCGTCAAGGCCCAAATGGGAAATTCAAATAAGCACAAAGATATGAAAGGTAAAATGGGGAATGCATATATGGGTAGATCCCATAAAATTTATACCAGGTGGGAAGGCCAAAATGCTCTTGGAAATCCCCTTGTTCTTTGGAAATACGGAAAAGGGAAGATTGTAGCTACCGATTGCCCATGCCACAAAATCGAGGTGAATTAAACCATAAACCCCGATTTTACCAAATGGCAGGGAGAAGATGCTTGCAGAAATTTCCATACTTCTATAAATTTGGCTAATGGAAGCTTGTCCCTCCAAATTTTAGGGGCGAAATATATATTTTTTTCCTCTATCCCTCCTAAAAACATGGGCTAACCCTGTACACGATTTTTTCCCTAAAATAAATTCCGGGCTAAGGATATAAGTTTAAAAAAATCACTCTAATACAAAAAAATTGCCCAATACAAAATTGGAGGCCCCTTAATTTCACCCATGAGAGAAATTCCGCCCCTAAAATAATCTATGTTTTCCTTTGCCTTTAAACTTTGTCATGTGAACCTGTCACATCATAATCAATTACATAGTAACCATGACAACTAAAAGAATATTTTTAGCCATTTGAACTCATTCACATCTTCCTAAATCCAATACCATCCATGTATACAACATTAACAACGATAAAATCATAAATATGACTGCAAATGAACCAATATATTTGACTGGCTTGCACGACATTAACTTATCTTGGAGCAAATTATGATAGAACTTCCATTCCAAAACCATCTCATGTTTGTTCTTAAGATCAATTGTTTTATTTGGCACAATTATAGGTGTGTTGATTTCATAAGATGCCTTCTTTAATTGTTCCATTGTTAGAAGAGATTTATTTGCTTTGATATGATGAGAATGTACAACACATTCATTGTCTTATTTAGTTAAGTGATATTGGTTATGTTCCCTATAGAAGATTGATTTGCAATAATATAAATAAGGGATACCTAAGACCATTCCACATGTTTCTAGTGGCACCACATCACATGTTACTTCATCCAAAAACTTAGATGTAATTGCAAACTTTATGATATATTTATTTGTTATGGGAAATTTATGATCTTTGCTTATCCAATTTGGTGAATAGGGTTTTTGATGCATCTTAGTGTTTAATCCCAATTTCTTAATCACTTCCATTGAAATTAAGTTAGATTGAGATCCACTATCTATCAATGTATCGATCTTAGTATGTTTCATTATGACCCTTATATGAAACAATTTATTTCTAGAATAAAAACCATCACCAATTTTACCTGTCAAACGAACTGGTGTGATTTTAGTCTCATCATCTGAATCATAACCCAAGCCTAT